>CAUYQG010197778.1:0-16799 GCA_963574415.1 Tarsius wallacei | reverse complement strand
AATGTGCACACACAAATCTCAATTTTCAGTACAGTGTTGCAAGCACATGCTTTTTCCAGTACAAAACAGGAGTTTTAATTCCTCTTTTATGAAAAGCCCAGGCTTGTCATAGTGTGTACCTCTGTGTATGTGTGTGTGTGTTAGATAGGTTAAGTTATTTAATTATTTTTAAATGCATGCTTTTAAAAATATGCTTTTTAAATTAAACAATTCTATCAGGTGTTTAAAAAAGACCAGCACTAGTTAGTCAGTTATTTCCAACACCAGCAAGGGCCACGATAGGTAGAGTAAGGATCTCTTAAGAGGCATTTATTTCACTGGAAAATTTTCTAATTAAAAAATAAAGAAACCTGGATGAAACTAAATTGAAGTGAAGTAGTTAATGATCTACAATTAAACTAGTTTCCATAGAAATCCAACAAAACAGATTTTAATATTTTTAATTTTCTTCTAAAAGCTCAAATGACATGGAATCAGAGTCTCAAAAGCCTGAATTCATTACAGAGCTATTAAGTTCACTAATGACAACAACAAAAAAAAACCCTATAGCTAACGCTCTACTGAATGATGAGAAACTAGATGCTTTCTTCCTAAGATCTGGAGCAAGGTAGGGTGTTCCCTTTAATGACTGTTTTTCATCATTGTATTGGAAGTCCTAGCTAATACAATAAGGCAAGAAAAGAAAATGAAAAGTATACTGAAAGGGAAGAAATAAAAATGATCTTTTTTCATAGATGACAGACCATCTATATACAATTTTTGAAAAAATTGACAAATACTCCCAAACCTAATAAGCAATTATAGCAAGGATGTAGGATATAAGGTTAATATATAAAAGTAAATTACTTTATTATATATACCAGTAATGAACATTTGGATTTAAAGACACAATACCATTTACAATGCTATAGCACCAAAAATGGCATACTTAGGTATAAATTTAACAAAATTTCTGTAAGATCTGAGGAAAATGACAAAACTCTGATGAAATAAGACAAAGACCTACCTAACTCAATAGAAATTTCATATTCTTTAATAGGAAAACTCAATATTCTTTAAAACGTAAGTTATTTCCAATTCAATCTATAAATTGAATGCAATCCCAATAAAAATCCCAGAAAGTTATTGCATGGATATCATAAAACTGATTTAATGTATATATGGAAGGTCAAAACACCAAGAATAGAAATCACAATACTAAAGAAAGGTAACAAAACTGAGGGACTGAAAGTATGCAACTTCAAGACATCCCAAGACATCCCATAAAGTTACAGTGTGTGGCATTGACAAAAGAACAACTAGATCAATGGAACCGAATAGAAAACCCTGAAATAAATCCACTTAAATATCATAGTCAAGTGGTCTTTGACGAAGGAGAAAAGGCAACACCATGGAGAAAAGAGTCTGTTCGATAAATGGTACAGGAACCACCATTCAAAAATGAGTGTAGACACAGGTCTTAAACACTTCACAAAAATTAATTCAAAATGAATCATACACCTAAGTGTTAAGCACAAGACTATAAAATTCCTAAAAGACAGCACAGGAGAAAATCTAGATAATCTTTTATGATGAGTTTTTAGATACAACATCAAAGTTCTGATTCATGAAAAAAAATTGATAAACTGGGTCATTAAAATTCAAACTTTCGCTCTGTGGAAGATATTGTCCAATGAATAAAAAGGAACAGACTGGGAGAACCTATTGCAAAAGACGTATATGCAAAAGAACTATTACCCAACTATTACTCAAGGGTGTTTGCCCTTTCTTTCCTTTTTTTTTTTTTTTTTTTTTTTTTTGAGTCAAAGTCTCACTCTGTCACCCAGGCTGGAGTGCAGAGGCATGCTCACCGCCATTGCAGCCTTGACCTGCTGGGTTCAGGCGATCCTTCCACCTCAGCCTTCCAAGTAGTTGGAACTACAGGCACACACCAACACGCCCAGCTTATATTTTGATTTATTGTAGAGATGAGGTCTCACCAAGTAGCTCAGGCTGGTCTCAAGCCCCTGAGCCCAGCAATCCTTTCACATCTCCTTTTATTTTCTTAATATGGTATGTTTGAATATACATTTCTCCAAAAACAACATATGAACCCATGAAATATGCTCAATATTATTAGTCGTTAAGCAAATGCAAATTAAAACCACGATAAGCTAACACTTTTCACCCAATGTAAGGACCACAATCAAAAACATGCAACCAACTGTGCTGCCCATTGAAAGTGGACTGGATTTTAAAAATGTGGTACATATACACAATGGATTATTATGCAGCCATAAAGGAGGACAAAATTATGAACTTTGCAGCAACTTGAATGGATTTAGAGTCTATAATACTCAGTGATCTATCACAGAAACAAAGAACTGAGTACCACATGTTTTCATCCGTAAGTGGACCCTGAACAATTATCACAATACTACAAGAAAGGAATTGGCAGCAGTGGTAAACTGCTGGGGGGTTGAGGGGCACACTCCATCAATAAGGGTACCTGATCTTAGCCCAGGTGAAGTGGCAACCAAAGTAAGGCCCAAACCTTACTTGTACAAAGTATACCCAACCCTGAATTGTACACCACTTCTTTAAAAGTAAAAGAAAGTTAAAATTAAAATATAAAACAAATAATCCCATGAACTTTTGTTTCTAACAAACATCTTATGGTAGATTAATTGCATTAATCATCCCAAACCTTATGTTTACATCTGTTGTCACATAGCCTTTAAAACTCTACCACTCTGACGCTGAACCTGGCCATGCAATTTGCTTTAGTCAATGGAACGTTATTAGCACATGGGTGCAGAAGCTCGTAAGCATTCTATGAACAGGCTTGTGAGTGCTGGCTCCTCTCTCATTGCCCTGAGAGCAAGCAGAACACTACCAGGAAAGATAAGCGTGTGGCAGAACATCTGACAAAACCTTGTGGTCTCAGCTAAGACACTCTGAATCAGCTATCCAGCAGACAGAAGGAGGCCAGCCCAGACATGTCTCACAGGTGTCAATTAAATAAATGTTTATTAGCGTGTGCCTCTAATTTTGCTGTTTGTTAGGCAGCATTATCATGGCAATGGGTGACTGATACTCACTTCTATGGTAGACACAAGCAGATCTGTGTTTGCTTACGCTCACTCTCTGAGCTTCACACTGGGGAATAACTCAGGCCAAATGTCTCAAAGTCACCTCAGATCAACAGGCATGAAACGAGGCTTGTAATCTTTCCTGTCTAACAAGGTTAATTTTCTGACATTATCTACCTTCACTTTGGGCAACACCATCCAGTCCCGTCCACCAAACTAGAATCCAGGACTAATCCATGCCTGCTTACTCCCCCATCCTTCATCTTCATCCAGGGAGTTGCAAACAGCTAGCAATTATAGGGTGTGTGTGTGTGTGTGTGTGTGTGTGTGTGTGTGTGTGTGTGTGTTATGTTTTACTTAACAAGTCTTCACTAGAATAGATCCTAACATTGATTGGAGTTTGCCTTTCCTAAAAGGTCTTCATCTCTAAAAGCTCAAAAATATGTTGTTTGCTTCTTCTACTTGTTTGAGGGGGAGGGGACAATTTGTAGTTAAAAACTACAAAGTGCAATTGTGAAAATTCCTCCCAAAATTAGCCATAAAGTTAAAATAAGTGATTTTTCTTATGCTTCTTTCTTTAATTTAAAAAAGAAAAAAATGTCAAGTTTCATGATGCTATGTTTCCAAAGACTAAAATTTGGAGGGAATTTTTTTATGGTTTAATTTTCTTTTAACCTTTGGATATGCTTAGAAAAATTAATTTTGAAAAAGATTAATGAAATGGTTACCAAGGTTAGATATGGGCTCAAGGTGACAATGACAAAATAATGTGTTTTTCAAGCAATATAAAACATGTATAGGAAAGCAGTAAAACAGAGTACAGTGAACTAAAATGTGCTCTGCCTGCTTTAAAATGTTCAGAGAATAACAGCCATCTCACGGAAACTAAGAGAAGGCATTAACAGACCAGAAGATGAACAACAAGTCAAAGTAAAAGCTATTTGGGTCTGAAAAAAAAAGGCTTATCAAATTCTTATGGAAAAATAAAAAATGTTGAATGTTAGTGTAAAAAAAAAGACAAAAAACTTTATGACAAATTTAGAGAGAACATATAAACAATTAGGACATGTTATTCAGGATAGCCTTAACTAGCCAAGTGACTTATAAGTCTAATAAGTCATATGTTTTATTGGCATCCTTGTTTAAAAAAAATTCAGGCAATGTTTTTATACATAATAATTTTGTCTTTTTTTTTTTTTTTTTTTTTCTGGTCAGGGTTTCACTGTGTCATCTAGGCTGGAGTGCAGTGGCTCACTGCATCCTGCATCCTGACCTCTTGGGCTCAGGTGATCCGTCCGCCTCAGCCTCCTGAGTAGCTGGAACTACAGGTGTGAGCCACCATGCCTGGCTAATTTTTTTATTTTTTGTAGAGATGAGGTCTTGCTATATTTCCCAGGCTAGTCTCAAACTCCTGGCTTCAAGCAATCTTCCTGCCTCAGCCTCCCAAAGTGTTGGGATTATAGACATGAGCCACTGCACTTAACAAAAATATTGTGTTGAAAGAAAGTTATGTGTTACAGAGGCAGCACAGCATAGGAATTGGAATTTGACAAACCTGGCTTTGAAGCTTGTTTTCACCAAGTACTTGTTGCTTGACCTTGACAAATTTCTTAATTTCCCTGAACTTTGTTTGGTTCTCTACTCATTAAAATAAATTTTAAAACATCAACTTTCAATTTTATTCTTAGTACAAAGTCAGATAATACATGTAAAGCACTTACCACAGTGGCTGGTACATCCCAAGTGCTTCATAAATGCTAACTGCTACTACTATTTTTACTTGCATTAATAAAAATTACTACTCAAACTCCCCAAAATAATATAAGATTACTTGTGATCTGTGGTAACCCAATATCATTTTAACTTCCTCTCTAAAACATGATAGCACCCACATTGCAAATCCTTCCTCCTTTACTTTGGTATCCAAGATATCACATTTCCCAAGATCCCTTGCAGTCATGGTGCAGACCCATGGCCTACATTCCACCAACCAGATGTATCCATGTGATACCAAGATTCAGAAGTGAGCATGAGAGGGAATAAGCCGAGGGCAGGACACACATTTTGTTGGTGCAGAACATGATTTTGAAATCAGCAGAGGCCAGGCGTGGTGGCTCAAGCCTATAATCCCAACACTTTGGGAGGCCAAGGTGAGAGGATTGCCTGAGCCCACGGGTTCAAGACCAGCCTGGGCAACACGGTGAGACCTTGTCTCTACAATAAATAAAAAAAATTAGCTGGGCGTGGCAGCACAGGCCTGTAGTTCTGGCCTGAGGCAGAAGGATCTCCTGAGCCCAGCAGGTTGTAGCTGTGGTGACCGGGAGTATACCACTGCACTCCAGCCTGGGCGATAGAGTGAGACTCCAACTCCAAAAAAAGGAAAGAAAGAAATCAGCAGAAAGAGTCAAATATTCTGCCACTGACAGTAGCAGTAGGATAGTTTCCAATTCATGGCAGACACAATGTGTTTCTAGGTAGGATGAGATAATAATTCCCTTGTCTCAGTGGTGCTGATCTGGAAGCTGTTCCTGGAAGTTGTTCCTGGAAGCTTACCTCACAATAAGAGAGCTGGAGAAACAGACTACTGGCTACCTGATATCTCTTCATAAATCCCTTTCTGATTTAGTTGGCTAGAATGGCTTCTATTCTCCAAAATTAAGAACCATGAGTAATATAAGTCCTAACTTGGAATCAAGCTCACAGAAGATACTGTCTTGTTGGCACCTATGAATGGCAATAAGGAAGGCTCCATAGGTGACTATTTGCTGTTATAGGAAAGAATACAGCATTAGGGAATAAAAAGAATCCAGATTCACAGGTATGATACAAAAGGAAAACCCTCGGTGTTGCAGTGCATGAATATTTATAAATAATGGCAAACAACGGAATGCCAGTCACTTAGAAGATCTCCTAGCTGGCTCAAAGTCTGCTGGAATAGACCATGAGGAACAGTGACCTATCTGCTCTTTGTTTAAGTTCTCCTTTTCACAACCCAATGAGAACCTTCCACTGGGTCAGTTTTCCTGAGGATGGCAACATGGAAGACCATTATTGGATAGTTTGAACCAACTCAGTTCAGAAGTACTTGGTCTGACCACATGCTCCATCTCTGGCTTAGTCTCTAATCGCTTTTCAAATCAATACTGGCCATGGTAGCTGTATTAATTTTCAACCCATGTGGCATGAGTGACAGCAACTTATCCAAGAAAGAATAGAATAGGGACACAAGCATTAAGGAGATGGCAGTGCTTGAGACAGCATAGTCTTCTTCACAGGGAGAATTAGAAATGCAGGTGCAGTTGCCATATACTCTGTGGACTAATTACTGTAGCATTCTACATTTTTCCAGTGACCCTAGTAGAAATCTCATGCTCTACCCACCTATCAGTATAGACATCAGATACCATTTCTTGCAAGAAATATACCAGTGAACTATAATATTTTAAACTAGAACTTACCAACTTTCCCAAAACATTAATTCCATATGAATTAATTCCATAGTCTCAAAAAGGGCTCCATTTTCGGCTAACTCCCAACATGAGATACTGAAGTCCAAAGAGATTGACCTTCTGTTTAAAAAAGATGACATAATCTAATGTGGCCTGAATACTGAAGTATGTGATGGCTTCTGAAGATCCAAGCCTGGGGTTGTAGTATAAGAAGATCATCATTCTTCTCGAGCAGAGGGCAAAGAAGGGGGCCTTAAGCTTCTTATGGAAACATAACATTCTGAATACTCCAGTATACTGTATCAACTCCTGCAAAGAAATGTTTGAATTTTGGCTGCAACATATCACTGGCATATTGAATAAATTTCTAGTAACTAAGGGGAAAAAAGAACAAGAAGCCAATCAAAAAAGATACTGTCTGTCACCTGTGTATCCTGGAAAATCAGTGCACCATGAATGGATGGCAGACTTGGGGACACTTACACAGACAGTAACATGAGCTCATTTTCCTTAGACTCTTCAAAAGTAAAGGAATAAAATCATTGCTTATTTATTAGGACATACTAGCTGTTATAACACAAAAAGTGTGGACAAACACAACAATTGATGGTGTTTTGCATATAATAAGTCCAAAGGGACTGTGATAGAAAAATTATCTGATTATTGAGATGTACCCTGGTAAGAACACTCAGCTCCCAGGATCTTGGAGCTATTTTGTGATACTTACTTTGTCCTGCAGAAAGGTTGCATCCTGAGCAAATTCCTGCCAGGGTATAAAGTGGAAATTCCCACCATTGTGCTGTCTTATTTTCACTAGAATAATATTCCGACATACAGTAATGTGTTTTTCTAGTAATCCAGAAAAAGAACTCACTCTAAAAAGGGTCAAGGGTCACTCTGGACCAGAGATGATCATCAAAATACTTAACAATTGGTCCAACACAAGCACAGAGCCCAATGCAAATGGCAAGCAATTAGAAAGGAGGCTAGTCACAATCCTGGACCAGTTCACACCAGCTGATACCAACCCTACTTTCTGTTGTCACCTGGGGGAGGATGGCAGGAAGTCACCAGGTACCTGGAAGTTCAGACTTGGAAGCACATCTGGCATCTGAGGAGGGTTTCTGATCTAAGAGAGAAAACTCGTCAGCCAGGCTCAACTACAATCATTATGCAATTCCTTTGAACCAAAAGCCTCTGCCAGCTCCTGGGAACGTGGCTGATTCTGGGGGCTTCCCATTCAGAGACTATGTACCTACTGCCACGAGAACTTCTGCAGAGCTCAGCATCCTGTTAGGGAAGGAATGGACGCTTATTCTATCTAGCAGACATTCGTCAATATAGTTGGGATCTGAACTGATGTGCCTCACACCTGGAATAGAGGAAAATGTATCCTACACAGACTCACCTTGTGTAGCAGATTGAAATCAGGAGCATGTGGAACCAAGCCCAGAAAAAGTATGTGCGTGTTCCAATAAGATGTGTCTGTCCCTTGTCCATCCCTTCATGGAAAGAGCTCACTGAAATAAAGACTGGTGGGAGATGTGTCAGGGGTCACAGTTCAAGCCTGGATTGTGTTATCCTGGAAGAAACAAGATCAGTGCTCTACCCAGATGCCATGGGATCTCTATTATGCCAATTTCATGCCTCCTCACTTCTACATTTAGGGTGCTTTCAACAGGAAGGGTCTTTGGAGGGGAGGACTGCCCTCAGGCCACTGCCTCTCACGTATGGGAGCATGAATGTCCCACTCCCTTGCCTTGGTTTGTGACAACTCCGAGGTGTGTCCTATACCTAGTGTTCCACTAGAGGATCAAGGTGGAGTCGACCCCTGTGGAATTTTGCCTGAGATCTCATTCTTTCTTGGCTTCTTCCTCTTTCTGTCCCAGGCCTCCAACCTTTTCTAGGTGGCCTTGGACACTTTGAATCACTTGCACACGAAACCTCATCTCAGGATCTATCTGGGGAACCTGACCTAACACACAGGGAGGCCAATGGTGACTCGGACCATAAGGGAGATAGCTAACATCCATCGAGTCAACAGAAGACTGAGAAACTCATGGCATGTTTGAGAAGTCAATGATTAATCCTTTTTTGTCCCTTGGAAACATTTCAAAAATGACTTAGAATTTGTTCTACAAGAAGAAAAGATAAGTGATATGTGTACTTTAAAGTCAAAAGAATCATACCCTTTTGGCCTGGATTCTTCTGTCCCAGCTCTCTTCTCCTAAATTATCCAGTAAATGAGGAACCTTCCATCTGAAGATACAACCAAGATAAATGTGTCTCCTTTAGTTTCTAATGAATAGAACTGAGAAACTGCACAAGATAAATATAAGATCCAATAAGGCCTTCGGGCAAGGACACTTAATTAGCAAGGCGAACGGAGGGAAGAAAGGCCATAGATCATCCAAACACACAGATTATCCAAAAATAATTTATATTTGTTTTATTTAATCAGGTTAATTTTCCTAATTGTCTTTGCTTTATGCAAATATCCAGGTAAGATTTCCTATCAGCTAGGAGCAAGAGGAAGACGGGCAGAGACACACTAAGCAGTGAAGATCTGAGGATATAGTTTGCCATAGTAAGTGCACAAATCAGACTGGCTTCATGTAGACTATCAAGAATTGAATCTAAGCAGTGAGAGGCCATCATCCTGAGTGAATGATCACAGAAACAAAAAACCGAATACCATGTGCTCTCCCTAAGAAGCAGGAGTGAAACTCTGTAAGCACACAGACACAAGGGGGGATTGGTGGGGAACAACAGCCACTGGGCACTCCTCTAGAGGAGAGTGGGGGTGGGGATAAGGGTACCATGTGCACAGCCAGGGTGACGGGTTCAATTGAAGCCCAAGCCTCACCAGCACACAACAGACCTATGTAACAAACCTGCACATGAACTTCTTGAATCTAAAAATAATAAATAAGAAGAAGAGTGGAATCTGAGTAATTTAGATACTAGGAACACAACATCTCTCCCTAGACTTGACTTTGGTTAGAATTATTTCAACTCAACAAAGAGTTGATCTAGTGACTCTGGATACCTCCTAAGTCCCCTTCCAATCAAGGATTGCTGAGCACAGGAATGGAAGTTTCCAGAGAGCAGCTTCATTTGTACTCTGTATGAAAAACATTAAAAGATAGTGCTAGGTTACAAATTTTAGAGTCTGACCTATGTACTACATGAGTGCAAAAGCGTTCACAATTGTTCAAAGGTTAGTGTGTGGGCAAGTTATTTTGCTTATTTAGATGGCATTTTGGCCCACAATGGAGCGCTGAAATTGAAATTAGACTCTCAATAGTGGGTATTGTTAAGTTAAAGACTGTCATTTTTAAACTCAATTACCAGGCTAAAAAACTGTTTCAGAAACTAATTGATTTGGGATGCTTAATTATTAATAAATGAGTCATTGGATGAATGTAGGCTACCAGAAGAACAGAGTTAACTGAGTCATGCTACTTTTGATAAATTCAGACATCTACATATTACTGTGTTTCATAGTTAGGAAACAAACTCAAGGCAAACTTGAAAGGCTGAAATATTTCAGAAAAAAAAGACAGAAGGAGAGATTTTGAGAAAGAATGATTAAATAAATCACTATTTACAGAAATAAACAAAATAAGCATCAGCATTTTTATCTTACAAACCTTATTTTGATAGAGTATTTCACTGAATATTAAAGAAGAGAATGTACTTGAATTTGCTAAGTAGGTTATCATTTTACAAGACATACATCTTCGTGGAAAGTCTAATACTATTGACCATGACACAAAGAAGTCATCCTTGAGAAGGATGCGATAACATAAGAGGAGACCTAGGATCACTTGGGAAGATTTTTCCACTTCTCTTTCCCTCCTCCAGCATCCCAAGATTCTGACTCAGCCCCCATCTCAGAGTAAGAATCCCTGCCCTGATGGTCCACTGGGGTATGGCATACTTCTAATATATTCAATGAATACAAGATTGAGAAACACAGGGGGAAAAAATCAATCCATTAAAATCTTCAGCCTTTGAGATTAGGATTATACCGGAAAGTGTTCAATGTGAGTCAAGTCTTGAACACCTACTTGGACAATGTACTAGGCATTGTCCAAGGTGCTGGGATCCAAATGTAAAACAAGAGATAAAAGAACCTTGTTCTCCCAAAACTCTAAAAAATTCATTATTTTAATATATTTTTATTTATCAAATTCATATATGCTTATATCTGCCAGGCATTGATCTATGAAAATTCTTTAAGTAATCTTCATCATAACTTTCAAGGCTGGGCACAGTAGCTCATGCCTGTAATCCTAGCATATTAGGAGGCCAAGGCAATAGGATTGCTTGAGGCCAGGAGTTCAAGTTTGAGACAACTTTCAAGTAGATATAAACATTCCCATTTTACGGATGAGGGACCTGAATTATAGCTAATAAGTGTCAGGGTTGAAACATAAGCCACTTTCTTCCTGATTTGTACTTGTAACCAGTATGTTATGCTTCTAGTGAAGAAGCAGCTGACACATAAGTTAACAAATAAAGGTCCTATTATATGAACTATAAAGAGAAAGAACACTCTTTTCTGTCTCAGTAAGGGTTCAGCCAGAAAAGCAGAACAAATAGGAGATACATGTGCAGTTGCCATGTCTGAGGCCAGAGCTTGAAATCCACATGGCAGCTAGGCAGAAAAGGAAGATGAAGAACAGTCTGGAATCCCACAAGGACAGGACAAAACTTGTGTTCATTCCTGTTGCCTCTGACCTTGCTGATAAGAGAATACTGTGAAAGTCAGGACCCTTCTTCACAGAGACAGGCACCTGGCCCAATTGCTGCTTCATACCAAGGAAGTCAGTATCAGTAGATCAGAAGCAACATGTGTTTGCTGCAAAATGGCTGCCACCTCCCTTCCATCATCCATCTCTAGAGATAGAATCTCCCTTACAACGTAGAGGAAAGGGAACCCTGGTATATTATCCCTGGGAATATAAATTGGGAAAGTCATTATGGAAAACGGTATGGAGGTTGATCCAAAAATTGAAAATAGAGTTATATATGCTATAGCATTTCTACTTCTGAGTGTATCTCCAAAGGATATAAAAATCACTGTTTTGAAGAGATATCTTCACTCCTATGTTTATTGGAGCAATATTGACATTAGACAAAAGATGAAAACAACCTAAATGTCTATCAACACATATGTGAATAAGGAATGTGTGTGTGTGTGTGTGTGTGTGTAATGATGTGTTCAGCTAGAAGTACTAAAAACTTAAAATCTACAAAGTTTTGAAGTTTGAGTACCATAAAAAACTTCATTATTACTTTTATTTTGATCACATATTAAAACAATATTTTGGATATATTAGGATAAATATATTATTACTATCAAAAACACCACCAACAAACAGAATCTACCTTAAAGCCCTCCCTTACCAGAAATATGCTAGAAAGGGAATTCTGGGAAATATAGTTCAACCTAGCCAAGTTGATATATCACAAAGTCATTGCAGATGCACTGAAAGGGAATCATAGGGTACGGCTGAGAAAAGACATTAATAAACCAATTTCTCAACCTTAGAGAATCTAGAATAAAGTGACAGAAATAAACATGAAAGAATTAACATGTGTGATGAATGTCAAAAAGAGGACTATTAGGTCTGCTGGGAAGACTTGCAACTAGGAATTAGGAGCTCAGGAGAAGAGTCATCACTACAGGGATGACTTTTAAATTAAAACTTGAGAAATTAAGAATTAGTCATTTGGGGTAGAGATTGGAGTGAGAGGCAGGAGGGCATTTTCCTCCAGGTATGGGAGAGGTAGAAAGGTCAAAGACAGGAAGAGCATGGCTGGAAGCATAGTCCAAAAGGAAGGCCAAACTCCAAAAGTAGGTAAGTGACAACATTGTACAATAGACACTACTTGGTCTTCTTTCCAATGTTACCATTAGATTGCCTCTTTACTATGAAGTCTTTGAAAGTGGGAACTCTGCCACCATCTCTATCACCAGACATTTAACATTAGGATACGACAGGTGTTCAAGAAATATTACATGAATCATCCACCCCTGCCTTGAGACTCACCAAATATCCACAGCATGTTCCAAAATAACTTTGATGCGTTGAAATAATAGCAGTGTAATTTATTTTGAAGATAGCTCCAAGAGGTTTCTAATATGAGTCTTTAAAAATTAAAAATCATAAAAAGATATTTGTAAAGCATACCTCTGATTAAGGATTTATATCCAGAATATATGAACTCTACAACTCTAATAACAGCAACCAAAAACAACCTGATTTTAAAATGGGCACATAATTTGAATAGGCGTTTCTCCAAAGATATACACATGGCCAATAAACACAGGAAACCATGCTCACCATCACTAATCATTAGGAAAATGAAAATCAAAACCAAGGAGATACCATTGCAGACCCATCAGGATGACTATCAAAAAAAAATAAGAGGTATTGGCATGATTTGGGGAAATCAAACCCCTTGTAAGAATACTGGTACTAGAACTACTGTGGGAAACAGTATGGCAGTTCCTCAAGAAATTAAACATAGAATTACAATATGATTCAGCAAAGTCACTTTTGTGGGTATACCCAAAATAATTGAAAGCAGGGTCTCATAGAGATATTTTTACACCATGTTCGTAGCAGCCTTAGTCACAGTAATGAAGTAAAAGCATCCATCATACTATCCATCAAGTATCCATTAACCCAAGTATCCAACGAGTGGGTAAACAAATTGTGGTAGATGCATACAATGATATATTAGCCTACCTTTAAAAAAAAAGAAAACTCTGAAACATGCTACAACATGGATGAACCTTAAAGACATAATGCAAAGTGAAATAAGCCAGACACAAAAGGACAAATACTGTATGATTCCACTTATGAGGTACCAACAGTAGGCAAATTCATAAAGATGAAAAGTACAATGGTGGTTACCGGGGCCTTGGAGGAGGAAGATTGGGAGTTGTTTACTGGAAACAGAGTTTCAGTCTGGACAATTGAAAAGTCCTGGAGATGTATGTGTGGTTTTGATTGTTGCACAATAACGTGAACCTACTTAATGACACAGAACTGTACCTTAAAAATGGCTAAAATCATAATATGTTACATATATTTTATAATTTAAAAAGTTTTAAGATGTGAGTCCCTCAGGGCTTTTGCTTCAAAAACAAGTTTAAAATGATTAGCATGTATTGTTTGCTACAATAATATCTTTGATGTTCAGTGGGAAAAGTAACTGTCAGTTTTCTTCTACGTGTCATTCAGGAGCAGTGAAATAAACACATGGAGAGTTGTCAAACTACAGCTAGATAGGAGAAATGAGTTCCAGAGTTCTGTAGCATTGTAGGTGACTATAGTTAATAATTTATGGTATCTTTTCAAACAGCAAGGAGATTTTGAATGTTGCTAACGCCAAAAAAAGTAATGCTTGAGGTGATAGATATGCTAAACACCCTGATTTGATCATTACACACTGTATACATAATGAAAATATCACATTGCACCTTGTAAATATGAACCACTGTGTGTCAATTAAACATACAATTTTTTAATTGAAAAAAGAAATTTCACCAACTGTCATTAAACAAGCAAAGAAGTCTTCACACAAGACTACTATGATAGGTGAAAAAGAATCAAATCAACTCTGCAGAACAAAGAACAGGAGGATATTTTTAAGCGCTGGGATGATCTAGTGGAAAAAAACTGAAGGATACCGGTGGAGAGCTTGGTCGGTTTGGTTGGGCCACCGGTGATGGCTAATTGTGGCTTGTGGAAGTTAGGCTCCTGCCCTCCCACAGAAGCTGGGAGAAGGAGACACTGTCTATCTCAAGTCCATTAGTACATCTCTTCTAGAAAGTCCTTTAGTCTTTGCGCCCAAGTCCTTTAGGAAGACATTCCTAGCCGGGTTCGGTGGCTCAGCCTGTAATCCCGCACCTTTGGGAGGCTGAGGTGAGTGAATTGCCTGAGCCCGCGGGTTCGAGACCCGCCTGGGCAAGCAAGACCTCATCTCTACAATAAAATCAAAAAATTAGCCGGGCGTGGTGAGCGCGCCTGTAGTTCCAGCTCCTTGGAAGGCTGAGGCAGAAGGATCGCCGGAGCCCAGCAGGTCGAGGCTGCGGTGGCCGGGAGCAGCCACTGCACTCCAGCCTGGGCAACGGAATGAGACTCCAACTCAAAAAAAAAAAAAAAAAAGACATTCCTGAGATGCAACACTGGGCAAGAACCCGGGAGAAGATTTACATCTAAAAGACGCAGAGAAAGAATTTGCAATCGCAGCTTTTCTAAAGTAAATGTTGGCTCAAAGCAGAGGGCAGTACTAGAAGGAAAAACCTTAGATAAGTTTAAATTTAAGAGTGTTAAGGGAGGGGAGGGGGCAACTGGTGAATAGTGTAGCCCTCAGAACTCTGGTCGGCAAAGTGAAGAGTAGAGACAACGTAAGCCGTTCATTGGTTCACTGGTTCATTGGTTCACTGATGTTTAGCGTCTATGATTGGACTTCACGATTGGTTTGGTCTGTGGGTCTTGTGCAAAAGCTTAGTCCAAATCAATGGCCTCCTGCAAAAGTCATTTAACAATCCCCCCCATCTGGTCGTGCTCTCAGCTCTACAGTCTTCTTACGCTTTCACTTATTTTTCCTACACATTCTCTCTCTCATCCAGGAACAACTAGTCCTTCCACTCCAGGACAAAAACTACTCTCTTTTTCCCCAGCAAAAACACCGACTTCACGTGAGCTTTACTTGGAAAAATCACATCCCACTCTCCTCACATAGGTTACTTTCCTTATCTCTATTTTTGATTATCATATGGTGGTTAAACTTTCCAACTCTCTGCAATCCCAATTTTTAGTGGAAACCTAGGAAGTGAGCGATTTTGAGCTATCTTATTAGACAAGCCTCATTGTGTCGTGTTTAGAAACATGTTTCCTCCTCACACAACTTTTTCATGTTTCTTAACAGACCCAAATATAGTTTCTCTGAACTGTATACAAACAAGATGCCAAAATGTGTATACCGTAAACTTATACTCACCTATTAATGTTTTAGTATTTTAACTTACTTAGAACTGACTCAGACATTTTATCAATATCTATTACTTAACAAACATATTTTCTAATAACCTCTTGGCTACCATCAGAGCAACCCTTTCCTACATGTGAAGCAGGGTGGCTAATACGGTTTAGGCATACATAGATATTTTTGTTGCAGGCAGGTTTTAGAAAGCTCCAGACATCCCATCAGCAGGCTGAATGGCCCTTAAGACTGGAATGTGAATTCAGTGTGGACTCCCAGGCCACCCCACCCCCTCAGCTCTCCAGAGGAAACCACTCCATCAAGGTGGTTCCTGGACCAGGAATCAAAAAGCCATAGAAATGATACTAAGACCACCTTTTAGCTCATGAGCTTCGTATATTGAAAAGTCTGAGCCGAGCTCGGTGGCTCAGCCTGTAATCCCGCGCCTTGGGAGGCTGAGGTGAGTGGATTGCCTGAGCCCGCAGGTTCGAGACCCGCCTGGGCAACTTGCCCAGCCCTCATCTCTACAATAAATCAAAAATTAGCCGGGCGTGGTAGCGCGCGCCTGTAGTTCCAGCTACTTGGAAGGCTAAGGCAGAAGGATCACCGGAGCCCAGCAGGTCAAAGCTGTGGTGGCCGGGAGCGGCCACTGCACTCCAGTCTAGGCAACAGAGTGAGACTCCAACTCAAAAATAAAATAAAATAAAATAGAAAAGTCTGCCAAGTCTCCCTAGAAAAGACCAGCCCTCTACCCATCAGAGGCAGAGATATAGGAGCATATACCTTTGCCTACTTATTAAAATATTAATCGCTAACTGGGTCTATCAGGCCTTTTGTAAAAAGCAGAAAACTGACCAGTACAAGAACATACAGTAGCCCCAGCCCCACCCATGGGGGGATATATTCCAAGACTCCCAGAGTGAGCCTGGAACTGTTACAGTCTGAGTAATGCTTGGCTGCTCACCCTTGATACCCATAAGTCAAGGGCCAGGGAACTGGTAGAAAGAAATTTATTTCTGAGTTTGAATCCAGGGAGCAGACCCAGACTCATGGTCTTTCTAAAATGTTTCTGCCCACCCTTCAGGCCTCGCAGTCCACTTTTTTTTTTTTTTTTTTTTGAGTTGGAGTGTCACTCTGTCGCTCAGACTGGAGTGCAGTGGCCGCTTCCGGCCACCACAGCCTCGACCTGCTGGGCTCCGGCGATCCTTCCGCCTCAGCCTTCCAAGTAGCTGGAACTACAGGCGCGCACTACCACGCCCGGCTAATTTTT
>CAUYQG010197774.1:0-32016 GCA_963574415.1 Tarsius wallacei | reverse complement strand
TCCATGCTTATTAGTTTGTTTTTTATTTCCATCACAGTATTCTTTACTGTTGTTATTTCTGTCATCATCTCCTTCCTATTTTCCTCTTGTCTCTCCTCGATTTTTTAAATTCTCTCTATTAATGTCTTGATGTCTGGGTTTGTTGCATGTGACAAGTCATTCTGGGAGCTCTTCGTTGTTTGTGTTCCGAAGACTGTTTTCTCAGTGTCTGACCTCCCAACAGTCTGTGTGGAGACCTATATTCTTCTTTTGGTTTGTATTCATTTGTGCAGATTTTTCCTCCCTACTTTTCCCTTCCCTCCACTTCCCCATCTTCTTTAATTCTGTTGTTCAGGGGTGGAGGGGTTGCTTTTACTTCTGTTTGTTCAATCTCCTGTTCTTCCTTATGTATTTCCTCTTGCTTTGTTCAATTCTGGAGTTGGACTGTAGGTTGGGGGTGGTCCTTTTTGCAGTTTTGAGATTTAATTAAGGGGGAAGCTGTGATTCAAAATCTATCTACAGATTCCGGTATCCACTGACAGGTGTGTGGATAATCTGAAACCCACTTCCCACTGTCTTGGAATCTGTCCATGCAGTGTGGTTGTAGGTTTACTCCTTGAAAACAATATGAGGTTAACAGATAGAAGTGAATGGAGCAGGTATTGGGGGAAAGAGGTAGGTGGAGAGAGAGAGGAGCAAGAGGGAAAACAGATGAGCATACCAACTAACAAGTGAAAAGAGACACAAGACTGAAACAAATAAAAAGAAAAACACCAACCACGACTACAAACTAACCAACAACCATACGAAAAACTAAAACATGCGATGATGCTAACATACAAGCTAACCAACCTCTTTATTGGTGTGCTATTCCAATAAGGAGGTTTACAGATAAATAATTTAAAAAAGAAAAGAAAAGGAATAGATTCGAGTCAGTAAACTAACAGAACCAACCGAGCACACTCTGAGACTTCCTTCAAGTCCAATGTCCTTTCAGCTCTGATTTCTAGCTGTTTTTGTGGGCTGGTAGGTTTGTTCACAGTTAGGGTCACTTGCCCCTGGCCTGCTGTGAAGGGCAGTTCAGATCTGGGCTCCCTGCCCAGTCTATCACTCAGATCTGGCCTTGTCTATTTATCTGTCACTCCCCTTTTGATGTTGTTACCTTGAATCCCCAGCAGGTGGTGCTATCTCACCGCTCCAGTTGATCTTTATCTGAAGCTGCTGAAGCCTGCAATTCTGCAGGGAGGGAGTGGGTGACAGTAACTGGTAGCCATGGTGGCAGATGCCTCCTGGTACACAAAGGAGCTCCACAAGCCTGGCTCTGGACGGGGGGCGTGGCGTGGCATGGCATGGCAGTGGCAGTAGCAGCCTCGGCGGTGGTGATCTCAGTAGATCGTGCTTGCGGGGGCTTCACGGTCCAAAGTCCTGGGTCGCCTCAGGCATGGGCAGGGTGATGGCTGCAGCCATAGCATCCGGGCTGTGGGCGGCCCAGACCGCCTTGATTTTTGAGTGGTGACAGCGGCTGTGCTCCCTGTGAAGAGCAGGCTGTCGAAGATGGGAGCTGCAGCTCATGGGAGAGAGCTAAAGTCTTTATGTGTGTTCTCTCTCACAGAGGGTCTCACAGACCAAGCTGCCCCATCGCCATCTTGCCGGAAGTCCTAGAAAACTGATTTTCAAAGAAATAATTAGGACCTATCCATATTAATAATTTTTGTTGTTTTTCTTATCTTGAGAAGATATTTATTTTTCAAAGAAGTTTAGTGTATCAGTTAACCATTGCTGAAAGACAAATTACCCCCAAATTCAATTTTTAAAATAATAATATATATATATTTTTATTTATCTGCAGATTGGCTCATCTTGGCCAGCCTCTGCTGAGTTAGCTCTAGTTTACATATTATTCATCCTCCTTGGACCAGTGGACTGGTCAGAGCCAAGGAATAGCCCATGAAGATGGCAGACAAAGAGATCAAGCCCAGACACAAGCTCATTTCACACCTCTACTTGTGTTACATCTGATCATATCCTTTCGATCAAAGGAAGTTACATAGCTGAACCCACAGTCAGAGGGCTTTCAAATACACTATGACTCCAAGAACTGCAAAGACACATTGGAAAGGGCAGATATACAGGGAGGAACGAAGAATTGGGGTGATTAATACAATCTACCCAGAGAGAGTTTTCACAAATATTTTGGAATTTTCTTAGTGACAGTATTTGGTTAACTGTGGTTGTGGGTTAGGAACTCAGAACAGGCTTACCTGGATGGCTCAGGCTCACGGTTTCTCATGCAGCCACAGTCAGATGATGACTGGGGTTGGAACAGAGAGGATGCTGAAAGCAGGTGGGGGTTAACTAGACATCTTGCTCTCGTGGCCTTACCATGTAGCTTCCACAGGGGTTAGTCTGGGCATCTTCATAGCATGGTGGCCTGCTATGGACTGCTTACTTTGAGAGCAATGCTTTAAGGTTTTAAGAGCAAGTATCGTAATTCACAAAAAGGAAGCTAGCCTCAGAAGTTATATTGCTTCTCTTTTGTCATGGCATTCTATTAGTTACAAGCAAGTCACAATCTGTTCAGGCTTAAAGGGAGAAGAATTAAACTCCATCTAGAACTGAGAGAGTGGCAAGCTTCTAGAGTATGTGGAATGAGAGAAATTGGTGGCCATTTGAGTATGATAGAGCAGAAAATTGCGCCTGTGTTCTGGTCCTGGTTTACCAGTTACTAGCAATGTAACATTGGGCACACTATCTGATCTGCTAGTGTTGGCTCCACTAGCCATCACATAAATATTTATCAAATGAATGAATGACTTCAGGTTTCAGTGTCTTCCCCTGTATGGCACTAATATTGCCTTAGGAATGTCATAATAAGTAAATTAGATGAGAGATCTGAAGATATTTTGAAAATTTGAAAGGGCAGCCATTTATGAGTATTTTTTTTTTTCAGAGCCTAAGGCATTATTTTTGGAATATTTTCAATGATGAAAAATTTTTGTACTTTAAACAATTTGGTTTCTGGAAAATGCTGAAGGTCATTTACAGAAATGAGCAGGGAAAAGACATGATTACACAGGATAATAACATTTTGGGGTCTAAAATGAGACATCATTATGATGTGATAAGACTGATATTTTTTAAGTGACTGATAATTTACTCTGGAAGACATTTCCAAGAAAAGACTACCTAAAGTGTTTTGAGAAATGCAGTGTCATTGAAATAACTGTATTACTGCTGTAAATAAAGGCATAAAT
This sequence comes from Tarsius wallacei, assembly GCA_963574415.1. Taxonomy (NCBI): domain Eukaryota; kingdom Metazoa; phylum Chordata; class Mammalia; order Primates; family Tarsiidae; genus Tarsius; species Tarsius wallacei. The sequence goes on along the minus strand of CAUYQG010197774.1, from coordinate 28,783 downwards.
GCTTATTTGAATGTTTGCTTAAAAATTAGATTGAATGCTTTACCATCATCTCTCTTCTCCAGTGTCTGAGGAAAGAGTCAAGCTTCATTTCTTGGGTAGAGAAATGTACATTTTATGAGTGATCACTTAATAATAGTGATTTAAAAAACCAACAGGAATTAGGTGAAATAATAAAAATTATAGCTAAGGTCTAGCTGTAGATTTCCAAAAGTTTTATGAAAAGCATTTTAGATTAGTCACTTCTATAGTCATCTTTTTATGTTACATTATGTGGTATTATTTTTTATTTATGCATATGTTTCTTTTTGTAATCTTGGAGATGGTGAGAAGAAAGTTATTTTAATTATTTTTTCAGATTTTTTTAATCTACAAAAATAAATTGTTTCTTAGTCATTGAAATAAAAATAATAAGAAGCAAAGTGATTTAAACAAATGGAGCTCATCAGTGACCAGTATGTTCTTTGTTAAAAGTTTATCCTAGTACTGTCATGCACCATATAGGAACTTTTTGGTTAATGACAGACTGCATAAACAATGGTGTTTCCATAAGATTATAATGCTGTACTTTTACTGCACCTTTTCTTTGCTTAGATATGTTTAGATACACAAATACCATCGTATTATAATTACCTACAGTATTCAGTACGTTAACATGCTGTACAGGTTTATAGCCAAGGAGCATTAAGCTGTACCAAACAGCATAGGTGTGCAATAGGCTATGCCATCTAGGTTTGAGTAAGTACATTCTATAATGTTTGCATAGTGATGAAATTGCCTAATGACACATTTCTGGGAGCATATTTCCATTGTTAAACAGTGCATGACTGTAGCCAGTTTTCTCTATGGAAACCTTATCTATCTATTGATAGATGGCAATAGTAACATCAAAGCCAGCCAAGAAGAGTCTGAGCAGATTGGTTAGGTAATTTTGATATTATTTACATTTGGAGTAGAGCTTAGAAAAAAAGAAAAAGTTAAGAGAAAATATTTTTAAAAGATAGAATAAATAAAGTTATATATAATAAGCAATAATATTCCACATACATACAGAGGTACCCCAAAATATACATTTTAAGAGGTGTTATCTATGTATTTGTTTTCAAAGTTGAATTGAATTACGGTAGCAATGGGTAGTATGACGTTTACTTAACCATGCTTCCACCATTTTCTTTGTCCTGCTTGTCGCATGGTAATGTTAGCATCCATTTGATTAATGTCATGTTTTGAGCTAACATCATACTTAAAATGTGTATACATTTTTTGGCACCCCAGGCATATAAGTTATATTCAGGATATATATATTTTATAAACACACACACTAGAATTAGGTTAGAGCTTTCATAAGCTTATATGCTAGAATTATGCACTGGATCAACATTCTAGCTGGTTTCATATTGTCCTAGAAAAAAATCACTAAAGACCTTGCATACTTATCCATTTCTTCTCAAACTTGACAGGCAATGACAGCTACTAGAGATCTTTGAGTGGCTTATGATCTGCTTGACTTTGTGAGCAGAATTCCCATCTAATTTCAGTTACCCACTCCTCTTTGCCTTCCTTCAGATGAAGCCAAACTCATTTATAGACAGGGCAGACAACCCAGGGCCTATTGCTGATTGAGCTGCTGGCTTCTCTGGCAGATAAGGAGGATCTGTTGTTGGCATTAGCCTGACAGGTAGTTGGGGCTGGTGACACAGGAGCCCAAGAGCCTCTCTGATAAAGGAAGCTGACTTCTATTGCATGAATACAATATGTAAGTCCTAAGTTCTGAGACCTCTCCTCGGTTGGTTTCTAACTTGAGACCAGGAATGGGGCTGAGGAGAGTAATTTTTTACATAAAATTTAAACTCCAATTATGGCTTCTGCCACAAAAGTCCTTTGATTCAAGGTGTGTTAACTAAGGCATAATTCTTTGCATTAGAAGTATTGCTATTTATCTCATGTGCAACAGGAAAGTCTTTATCTTATTAAGTAGCTCTATGAAAAAATATATTTTATAATTAAGTAGTTTAGAAAATACATCAATAAAGACATAGCAGATTGATTTCAGACATGTCTTCCTCAACTACAAAGTTTGTTCAAATGTGCTGCATCATATCAGATACCACTGAGCAGATGAGTAATATAATTTTGATATTTTAGGACAAAAGAGACATTCTTCAATAAGAGGAAAATGACCTGCTTAAACATAGTGGCAAATATTGGTTTTACTAACAAAAACTAAAAAAAAAAATAGAACTTTCAGTTTTTTTAAAATGCACAAAAAATTCAGTTTTTCTTTAATTGGTGCTCAAAGATATAGACCAATACAGTTTTAAGGCCTCCAAAGTACAACCCCACCTATCTTCCTAACTTTATTTCTATTTTCCCTGTAAACTCATTCTTTCTCATTGAATCTTCTCTTTTCCTGTGTGCTCGGTTTATTCTTTCTCTTCACCTGGGGAATCTCAGCTTCTGTGCCTTTCCCCTCATTAGCTCCATGACTGCAGAAGAACAGTCTCTTTCCACCATATCTGCTGCTACCCACAAAGTCCTCCTTGCATCTTGCTTGGATTATGCTAATGGCCTCCTAAACAGACCTCTGGATTCTTCACTTGACCCTCCAATTGATTGACCACACTTTAATTAGGATAATAGCTGTAAATCAAAAACTGAATTATAGCACTCCCTGCTTAAAATCCCTTACTGGGGCCCCATTGCATATAGGATACATTCCAAAATCCTTTAAAAAGCTCCATACATCTCTCCATGCTTTGTCTACCACTCTCCTCTGTTACTCACTAGGATCCAGCCAATGTGGGATATTTTTTTTGTCCTTTCTAACCTTTCCTTTTTTTTTTTTTTGGTGAGAAGGGGAGATCAAGGTGATGCTTAATGAGTGTATTAAGCTGATTTAAAAAAAAAAAGGGGGTTGTCCGTATGGTAGCTGGATAAAGCTCTGAAAATGGTTAGCTACTGGAGGCTCAGAAAATGCTTAGCTGTACTGGAAGGCATCACTTTTGCTGGAAGACCTACAGACCATCTAAAAGTTTTTAAAAGTACTAAAATAATACATCCTTATTGTGACAACGACAATTTTTTTAAAAAGTAAGCTTTAGAGATGTTCTTTCAGACTTTTGCCTACATTTAGTAGCCATGCTTAAATACAAGTCATTTATTTTTGGACAAACAGAAACACACATTATAATTCTTCTGCTAGGAAAGGCTGAATCTCAGACTAGGAGAAGGCTAGAATTTGAGGAGTATTTATAATGTATCTCCTGCAGAAGTCTCTTTGTTTGCTTTTCCTTTGGACTGTGGAGACAGTCACATGAGTCATTACATTTAATAGTTAATTTTTTCCCCTCCAGTGTGAAAATGCCCCTGGGCTACTGCAAACCCTGATACATTATCTTACAGGAAAGCTCTTTCATGGAGAAAGCTTTATCACATTTGCGAGGGATCATTTTGAAAAATCCTGGGATGAACAGCAAAGATGTTCTTACCCTTTATCTATCATAGATATTGTCAGTCATGAAATTTTTGCCAATGCAAGGTACAGCAAAAACAAAAACTAAAGTGAAAAGTTCTAGTTTGCATTTTCCTTATTGCAAACAATGGTTGATCCTATTATATTTATGGATAATCTGTGATTTCTCTGTGAATTCTCTACTTTTATCTTATATTCAGCTTGTTATTGGGTTGTTCTTTTTGACTGATTTGCAAAACTTTTTATAAAATTGAATATTGTGGTGGACATGGAGATGTGCTATCCAGATCTTCCTTCAAGGATTTGTTGCCTCAGCTGCAGGGAGTGCTATTAGCTGAGAACCTTCAACCATCAGTCCCTTCAGAGATCACCTTAGCTGCAGAGCCACCTTCCCAGAGTAACTTACGTCCAATAACTAATGTGAAGGAGGAAGGGTCCTTATAAGGTCCAGCCATTCTGGCCCATCAGGAGACAATTCTAACTGGCCATTTTATTGCTAGTACTCCCTGTAAGGTCAGCCCAAACTGTTGTTTGTGTCTGTGTTTCAACTGGACTTTTTTGTCTGCCAAATCCTGAATCTTTCTCCTGCCTTCCATAGATGTTGATTACAAGAACACTCCCTTAAAAATATCCTGCTGCAGGGTTGGCTTCTCCCTGAAGAATCCAACCTGTGACAAACATATTTTTCATATGCTGTATCTTGGCAAATAATTTATCAGAAAATATTTCTCAGGCAAATATTGCCTCAGGGCTTTTGTATATTCTCTTCCTTATACCACCTTTCCCTTGGCTATCTCCTGCTTGTCCTTTAGCTGTGAGCTGAAATGTCATATGCTTACAGAGGGCTTCCTGATCCTCTATCTAAATTAGATCTCCATATTATTATTTGGCATAGATTCCTATATTTTTCTTCACAGCACGCTTTCAGTTTTTAATTCTGTCAATAGATTTATGCGATATTTGTATAGTGACTGAATCCTTCACCAGATTCTAATTCCCAGAAAGGCAGACAATTTTTCCATTTTTTCATCATTCTACATTCGGTCATTAACGTTCTGCTTGACATGTACATATTTAGTAAATACTAGTTAATTGAATGAAGGACTAAAAGAGGGAGGGAAAGGAAGGAAGAGTCCTCTTTCCAAAAACCTATTTTTCGAGCAAGAAAAATCCCTCAGTTGTTGTTTCTAACCATTCTAATCACAAGCATTATCAACAAAAATTGTGAAACCATTCTGCGTTATTTTGGGGAGCCCTGAAATTCTTTTTTGTTGTGAGCATCATGTCTAATATGAATTAATCCTGTTCATATTTTCTTGCAATGAGTTACATAACATTTATTTTAAGGAATTGCCTTTGGAACCCAGGGTTCTTTTGAATCCAATTTGAAACCCATTATTCCATGTAATTAGAATATGTATAAAAGAGAAAAAATAGAAGTTACATAAACCATTTAAAGACAAAATGAATTCCCACTGTTCAAGGCCTAAAGGGGAACTCTAGAAAGTGGGCAGAGAAAATGGCTATCTCATTAGATTTTGTTCAGGACTTATTATTACCAATTTAATAGCTCAACCTTTGAATTGTATTGCCATGATTACTATATTTATAATATTACAAGGGACTTATAATGTGTCATTTGGAGCTGAAAATTTTCATGATTATTTTAGCTTAGAAGCAGTAATTCTACTTAATCAAGCAAAACTTTGTTTTTTTATTCATGCCATTTAGCAATGTATAGTCAAACCACATGTGATTCTGTATGATAGATAAATTATATTATGCTCAATTTACTAAATATCCAGAAATACTAAACTCTTAATACCAAATATATTCTTCACATTATCTGAACTTGGTTAATGTATTCTTCACATCATCTGCACTTGATTGTCCTTGCTCCTATTTTTAAGAAGTACACGGGCCTCAAAACATGGGTTTGTTTTCATATAGATAAGATCAGTCAGGAAAAAATTTCTACATGCTAACAACTCCCCCTTTTCAGACAAGGGGGAATAAAAACTAATTTTTCAACCAATTAAGTTTCTGTATGCTGAATGAGTCTGTTCCTTGGACCATTCGTTTCATTGAAACTTGAATAAATTTTTTCAAAATAAGGAAGAAAAACATTTTAAAAAATAAGTAAAGGATAGGTATCTTATCTGCTCTTTAATCATGATATCCTAAGAAAAAAATTCAAGGCACCAACATCATTGCTTTTTGTTTTGTTTTTGTTTGCTTTATCCTCCATTATTCACTTCTGCCAAGTGACTCCAAAGGACAAAAGAGAAAGTATATATGCCCCTTCTGTTTGCTAGGTGTGTGGTCAATTCTGAGGCAGAATTTAGGGGATCAGTGCACTTAAATTTATTAAAAATATTGCATCTTTATTTTCACTAACTTCTAACTAAAATTTAGTATATATGAATGTAGGTAATAAACCCGTAGTAGTGTTAGTAGTACCCATGACTTGTGTCTCCAACAGAAATGGCAGATAACTGTTATATCACATTCCAGATGTTGCAGATTTCTCTATCATTTATAACCATCACTACTTCAAAATTATGGTAGTTATTATATCTGCTGCTAGATCTACTCATTTAATGCCTCAATGAAGAAGCAAGTATGTTATTAGATAACAAAGTTTTTCCTAAAATATTTTTTGTAAATATACTTCAATATAATGAGTTTCTGCTTTAACTACATATTTTATTTTATACATTTACAAACATTATTTTGAGAATGGTTTCATAGGCCTAATAAGGCTGCCAACAAGATGTATGAAGCAAAAATGGTCAAGAACCCTGAAAGCAGTTATTTTCAACCTTATTAAATGGAACTTTCCTCTTTTCTAAAAATTGAGGTGAAATTCACAAATTCTAAAATCACTCTAAAATATACTAGAGTGTACAGTTTAGTAATACTGTGCAACCACCACTTCCCTCTAGTTTCAAAACATTTTCATCATCCTAGAAAACACTCCATAAAGCTTGAGTAATCATTTCCTGTTCCTCTCTCCCCCATCACCTGACAACCACTCATCTCTTTCTATCACTGTGGATTTGCCTATTTTGAATATTTCATATAAGGAAAATCATACATTATGATGACTTCTTTCACTTAACATAATGCTTTTGGTGTCCATTCAAGTCATAGACTACATGAAGTCTTCATTCCTTTTTAATGGCAGAATAATATTTTATAGTATCTATATATCACAATTTGTTTACCCAACTCAACAACAAAACGACAAACAATATAAATTTAAAAATGAACAATGAACTTAAATAGACATTTGTCCAAAGAAAATATATAAATGGCCAACAAATACATGAACAAATGTTGAACTTCATTAGTCATTAAGGAAATGCAAATCAAAATCACAAATGATATACTACTACACAACCGCTGGATGGCAACACTAATTAAAAAGCAAACAGAGAATATGAAATGTAGAAAAGGATGTGGAGAAATAGAAACCTTTGTACATTGCTGGTGGAAATATAAAATGATGCAGTTGCTGTGAAAAACAGTTTGGTAGTTCCTAAAAATGCTAAATGTTGAATTGCTATATGACCCATCTATTCCACTTCCAGGTGTATACCCCAGAGAAATGAACACATAACATGTATCTACACAGAAATTTATATTTTAATGTTTATAGTAGCATTATTTATAATAGCTAAAAGAAGGAAACAACTTAAATGTCCACCAATGAATGAATGAACAAAACTTACATTTTAATGGAAAATCTTTTGTAACAGCGTCTTAATTTTTCTGAAATGAAATTGATAGATAATAAAACTGGTTCGCTTAAAAATTTCAAAAAATTAACATAATACCTAACTGTTACAGAAAGAAGACACTAAAGAAAAGTAATTTTCAATAAAACTATGTGTAGTTCAATATGCAAATGCTCAGGCACAGTACTCAAGACATTTGAAGAAGTCATATGTTTGCATCTCCAAGTAGAATAACTGCAAACCGAGAACTTTAAATGCAGATTGATAAAGTGTGCAGTATTAGTAATTCAAATACCATAAACATATTAAGCAATGCATAAAATAACCCTGTGTTTATATGCAAAATTGCATTAGTTTTTAGGCTGAGATATATATTTCTAAAAACGGGTTTTTCAGCTTCATGAATGTCTGATGAGACATTTGGGAGCAATGTGGGCACAACTTTTTTTTGTGCAGGGCTGTTTTCAGTGTTATTGGGTATACAACATCCCTAGTTCCTACATACTGAATGGCAATAAGCTCCTCAACCATTGTAACATCAGAAACACTGACAATTTCAACATGCCTCCTTGGGGTTAGTACTGCCCCTTTGAGAGTCTCTGACCCAATGCTTACTGCCCTTGAATCTTGAAATTTCTCTGAAGATTCATGCTCATTTCTTAAAATTAAATGCAAGTTCTGCATTCCATAATACAGTATAAGGGTGATTATTTAAATATGCATATAACTCTCATCTATCTGAACTGCATGGAAGCCAGCCTCAGTACATTACATCTTCCTTAAAATACAAGTCTAACTCCAAAAGCATTAATGAGTCATATAGATGCTTTGTAGGCTTCAAAGGGAGTGTTAGGAAACAGGTACATTTCACCACATACAGTAAAACTTCCTTAAAATCCTCCTAAGTATTTCTGATCTTTTCTCAAAGTCCTTCTCACTTCAAATATCTATCAACTCAGCTTTACCAGACAAACTGACCAGATCAAAATGGCCCTCAAATCTGCTCTCTCCATTCTTGCCTCCTGGCCTCATTCTGAGTCCTGGCTTGTTCTGACTCTTCCGAGAGTTGTGGTATTGGCAGTTTACAGTTCCTTCGTCTAAGCAGCTAATTAAGACTTTGCTTTAAAACAAATTTATTTGTTCTCAGGGATTCTTCAGACAGTGGAAAGTCAAGAAAAGAATTTGAAGCAATGTCACTTCAGAAAGTAAAACAAAATTTACTGTTGCTTTTAGGCGTTTTTAAAGCTGTCACCAAAATTGAAAATTTGAAAACCCACTATATGCTATTTGTCAGGTTAGAGGCATCAGGCCAATTGGAGATCTCTTTTTTCTTTTGGACCAAATAGATAATATATTTTCTTCATTTCAGGTAACCAGAACTATGTCTTAGTATTTGAGTTGAACAATCTTTTCAAGAATTTTTACAAAGGACATCATGTTGAATTATTATGCTGGTATGGATCTGGGAGATATATGTGACATCTAAGAAACACAAAGAGAAAATGATTACCAGTGAACTATTGCCCCATTCAGAAACTCATTCTATGTATATTAAGAAGCCTTGAAATTGGGAGCTAAAGTTAGTTGCTATTTAATAGTTACCTGTGTTGAAAAAATAATTTTGATATTTCAAAGTAAGTGTTCAGAAGCTCTTCAAAAAGGCCCTCTAAGAATTTAAGCTTTGTTTATTAAGTTGGTAGACGTAGGGTAGTGAGCGAGGTGGGTAAAAGTCTATAAAATGAAAATTAGAAAGGACATTTGCTTAAAATAAGACTATACAAGGGGCAACCCCTTCAGGTCCCCTCCCCCTGTGGAAGCTTCTCTGTCCTCTCAATAAATCCTGCTTGCTCAAAAAAAAAAAAAAAAAAAAAAAAAAAAAAAGAAAGAAAGAAAAAGAAAAGAAAAAGAAAAAGAAAAAACTATACAAAATGTTCTCAACAGTAATAAAGAATAGCATGTTAGAATCTCTGAAAGAGTAAAACCATTCATAGAATGCCCACAGGGTAGCCAAGTTCCACTTACATCAAATTATTAACAATTTTTCAGACTAGACCGCAAAAGTAGCAGGGTGTGCTGATGCTCAAGCAACAGGAATTCAGGTTAAGAGCAGATACCTGTTATAAATAGAGCATCTAAAGGTACTCATGACACTCTTAGGGTACTATTATTTAGGAAGTTAAAATAAAGCAATAATTTTCATTAGATGATAAAGAAAAAATATAATTAATGCAAGAGAAATGAAATATTTTCCAAATCAAATTATCAATACTAGATATTGGGTTAATGGTTTTTAAGATGTAAATCACTGCCCATAATTTTTTGCTGTTGTTTAATAGGCTTTACCTTTTAGAGCAGTTTTAGTTTTACCGCAAAATTGAGAAGGTACAGAGATTTCCTTTATTGCACACGCGCCTCCACACCATACCCCACTGTTAACATCTCCACTAAAGCAGTATATATTTTTTTCAGTGGACCCTGCATTAACACATCATTATCACTCAAATTCTTTAGTTACATTAGGGTTCACTGTTGGTGTTTTACATTCTGTGGGTTTGGACAAACGCCTAATGACACACATTCACCACTGTAATATCATACAGAGTAGTTTTACTGCTCTAAATATCCTCTGTGCTCCACCTATTCATCCCTCCTTCTTCCCTAACCCTTGGAAACTGCTGATCCTTTTACATTCACTATACTTTTATTTTTTTCCAGAATGTAATATAAGTAATCACATAGTATGTGGCCTTTTACACTGACTTCTTTCACTTAGTAATATGAATTTAAAGTTTTTTCATATATTTTCATAGCTTAATACCTCATTTTTTCAGTACTAAATAACATTCCATTGTCTGGATGTAATCCAGTTTCTTTATCCAGTCACGCACTGAGGGATATCTTACTTTCTGCAAGTTTTGGCAGTTATGAATGAAACTTCTACAAACATCTATGTACAGGTTTTTGTATGGACACAAATTGTCAGTTCATGTGGGTAAATACTAATGAGCAGAATTGCTAAATCATATGGTAAGAGTACATTTAGTTTTGTAAGTAACCATCAAACTATCTTCCAAAGTAGCTATACCAATTTGCATTCCTACCAGCAACAGATGAGAGTTCCTGTTGCTCCATATCCTCACCATTTGGTGTTGTCTGGATTTTTGCCATTCAAATAAGCATGTAGTGGTATCTCATTGTTTTTTAAATTTGCAATTCCCTAATGATGTATAATATCAAACATAATTTTATAAGCTATTTTCCATCTGGATACCTCCTTTGGTGAGGTTTCTATTAAAATATTTTGTCCATTTTTTAATTGGGCTGTTTGTCTTATTGTTGAGTTTTAGGAGTTCTTTGTACAGCTTTGTACCAGTCTTTTATCAGATGTGTGCTTTGCAAAGATTTTCTGGCAGTCCGCTTAAGATTTCAACTAAAATTCTAATATCATCTTTAGAATTGAAATTACTACATTTTTCTTGCTAATACAAGTATTTTCCTACCTTAAACTTTAAATAAGTAAAAAGTTCATACAATATTTTCATAGACTTTTAAGTGAAATTTTATGTAGTCAAGGGAAAAGCTTTGATTAGTCAATATGTCTCTGAAAATATATTTTTTTAATGCAAGAAGAGAAAATTAGGATTAGGATTAAATTCAGCAGGGAGAACCAGAAAACAGAAACAAAAAATAGAATATTAGTGGCTTAAAAAGACAGGTGTTATATCTATGGTGTGACAGTCTGAAGGCGAGTGTTTGAGAGCTGTATGGAAGCTCTGTTCCACAGGGTACTCAGAGGTAAAAGCTCCTCCAGATCACAGCTTCATCCACTCATATCTTCATGGACAGGGTAGAATCCAAGTTCCAGGCAGCAGAATGAAGAAAAGGAAGAAGAGGGAGATGTAAAGAGTGACCTTGTTGTCTCTTAAGGAAAGTTCTCAGATATTGTCCCATTGATGGACTTTAATTACCTGGCCACATCTATTGCAAAAGAGACTGGGAATAAAATGCAATTTTTATCTCAGACAGCCCCAAATTCTGTTGCCATATAAACAGAGAGTACTGATACTGGGAGACAACTTGCAGGCCCTGTTACCTCCAGACCTATTCAATCTTATTGTAGTATTTCTACATTTTGTTCTTTCTTTCTTTTGCCCATTTTTACATTGGGTTGTTGATTTTCTAATTGTTGAGTTTTAAGAGGGTTTTTTTGTATATTTTGTTAATAGCCTTTTATCAGATATATCTTTTGCAAATATTTCCTCCCCATCTATTGCTTGTTTTCTAATTCTCTTGAGTCATCTTTGTTTTACTAAGAAAAATAAATTCATTACAGCAATATTTGTGTGTGTAGATAGATAGTTCAAGATCTAAAGTTAGCAGACAAAGCTCCTGTGATTTTGCTATGTTGTCATAACAACTTTATCAACAGATAATTATGAATACTTAAATGATAAATGATATAGAACTGTGGCATACATTCAGAAGCAAAAATGAGGCTGACAAATATTGGATAATCATAAACTTTTAAATTTCTAGAATATTTGGCATTATGACAAATATTTTAAATGTTTGGTACCATAAAAATTATTTATAAAGTCTCCCTTGTGGATAAAATCTTTCAAAACCAGTGAAATATCCCAGTATGTGTGTCCCTAAACTGATTAATTAGAAAATGATCACAATTATTTAAAAATTCTCATTAATTCTATTGAATGCAACTATATTTCTTGGACCAGCCCCATCCCTTCCCCAAGCTACCTACTGCTCACAAAGATAAACAATTAGTAAATTTCTTAATTAGCTTCTTTAACACATTGCTGGTAAGAATAATAATTCATTTTAGGAACATTTGCTAGTTTTATAAAAGTTAAACATATAAATGAGCATCCCACAATTCCAAAATTCTTTTATTCCCTATGAGGATAATCCAGCATTTTAGAAAACAACTATACCATGATAGATGCTACAGAAGCTAAAAGCAGGAACAGAACTGGGATTCACTAATTATCTCATTTTTCTTTAACATCAACTCTTATCTTTACTGCAGTTTTATAGCTGTCATTGTCTCTGGGTTGTGTCACCATTTAATGAAGAGTTTTTTGCTCAACTGCTGAGAGTAGAGGGCAGACAGCCTTTACCTGTCAGCTTCTTCAGGGATGGCCTTAGCTGCCTTGTCCAAATCATGCCCCTTCCCAGGTCAGCTTACACCCATCCGATCATTAGGTTATAAAGGCCCATCAGTTTGGACACTCCATTGGACAATCATGACTAGCCATTTAAACTCCAGAGCATTCTGTGGGCTCAGCTGAGAGAGTTGGGCCTGTATCACAGCTTGACTTCTCTTTCTGCTTAATCTTGCTTTCCTACCTTCGCTTCCACATATGAACCCCAAGGGTACAACCTGATAAGCACCGCACATACTAAACTCAATCTCAGAGTCTACTTCTCAGAGAACACTACCAGTGAAAATAGTTCCATCTCTGGTAAGAACTCTGCATTGTTTCAAATTCAGCATGTCTCAAGCCATGTTCATCATGTTATCACCAAAGTTTCTCTTCCATTTTTATTTCCATTTATTGAAAAACAACACATATCTCTTGGTATTCTACATAGAACACCGAGTAATTTCTTTTGGATTTTTCCATCATCATTTCACTACTTCCAATAAGGCATCACATTTTGTTATTTTTTCGAAATCCAACATTCCTTTCTGTTTCTACTGCCAGAACTACTGTCTGGGTCCTTGTTACTTGACATCTGAGGTGCTGTCAATACCTTGTCTCTTATTTTCTATTCCCATTGTTTCTACATGTTATAAAGTTATAAATCAGTTTCCTAAATCACCAGTTTTATAAAATCAATCCTCTATTCAAGAATCTCTGGTGGTTTTGTATTTTGTAAATTCAGGAAGTGTTATTTCATGTTTTTATGTATTTGTCTTTATTCTCCAACTTGTAAACTCCTAGGACTAGGACTTTTTTTTTTTTTTTTTGAGTTGGAGTCTCAATCTGTCACCCAGCCTGGAGTGCAGTGGCTGCTCCTGGCCACCGCAGCCTTGACCTGCTGGGCTCCGGTGATCCTTCCACCTCAGCCTTCCAAGTAGCTGGACCTACAGGCGCGCGCTACCATGCCTGGCTAATTTTAGAGTTATTGTAGAGATGAGGTCTCGCCAAGTTGCCCAGGCGGGTCTCGAACCCGCGGGCTCAGACAATCCACTCACCTCAGCCTCCCAAAACACAGGATTACAGGCTGAGCCACCGAGCCCGGCGGACTAAGACTTATACTTGCTACATCATGATAAAAAGAGATGTTAATTATGGAAGCATAATGTCTAATTTGAAACAGTTAAATATTATGTAATAAATATTACTCTCAGAAATTCACACTTGAAAATGTTTAAGGAAGTTAATCTGGTTTACCTACCTACCATATCATTGATCTTATACTCTCTCAAATATTTCAGTACATTGTAGAGAATGAAAGATGAAAATCTAAGTGATTAACAATAAATGTAAACTTATTTAATAAAATCTAGTATTTCCTTTACTAAATGCTTGATGACTTGGTAACATTTTGAATGTAATTTGTTAAACAATAATTCAGTGTTAAGATTTTAAGTAAATATTCCTATTCTGAAATGCTATTTTTGTTTGTTTCATCAAATCAGGATGTATATAATTTGCTGCCAGTTACTAATAAAATGTGTTTCCAGAATTAAAAAAAGCTGTTAGCAAGAGGGACCTCAGAACTGTGTGCTGGATTCTTCTAATGGAAAACTACGAGTGTTAGGAAACAGTATGGTGTTAATTTGAGAAATGACTCTCTGAGAAAATTCTTCTTTTCACCATTTCCTAAAAATAGTTACTGCTTTTATTTTTCATGAAGCAATTACATGCCTAAAAATCAGACTCCTGGAAAGTTTTATCTTATTTTTAAAAATCCACAGATCATTAGAAATTAGCCACAACCTCATCTCAGTAGGAATTTGTCTTATTTAAATATATGATCATCAGAAGTCCATAGAACAATTAAGCTTTTTTCTTTACATAAAGAGACAATAAAATTATACAAGCTCTGTGATACAGGCACAAGAGAGATTTTGTCTCCTTTTGATGGGAAAGTCTGCCTTATGGTTTAGTCTAGTCAAGTTGACGTATTACAAAGTTATTGCATTCACAAGAACATTTCAGGATCTATAGTCTAAATATAGAGTATAAGTGATTATTGTCAACATCTTCTAGAGATCCTTTCTGGAACCTGGGTAGACCAGTTTCCTAATTTAAACCATTACAAAATATTTGGAGACGCTGAAAGAACCTGGGTACCCAGTGGAAAAGGGTGTGAATCCCGTTCACAATTGGAGAAGCTGATAGAGGTCTCACAGACCTTTCCAATGGTCTAGAAATTCTTCAGAGAAGCTGGACTGTAGTCAAATAAAATGACATTTGTGGCAGACTGCTGTTGTTCTCCAATGTCCATCCTTCCCTTCTTCTGCAGTAGTATGGCTCCCAGTTGTTATCTGGGTCTATGACTACCCAGAATAAAGGCTGCTAGTTTACAGTTAGATTAGACTAAGCACTGTACAATGAGATGCAAGTAGCAGTGGCATGTGCAATTTGTGGGTAGTGTTCTCGAAGGAGGGGGTGCAATCTTATCTTTCTTCTTTCTTGCTTGGAATGAGGATGTAATGTTGGAACTGTAGTAGCCATCTTAAACTATGAGAGTAACCTTGGAAACGGTCAAACATACCAGAGCAACACAATAGAATTCACTTGGTTCCCTTATATTGGAAGAGCCCTGTACTACCCACCCCCAGTTATTTATGTTGGTTATTATCCAGCCTACTGCCTAGCTGTGAGTACAAGTCTCCTATATAAAGTTACATGATGGCTACAGATTTTTATTAGTAAAAGTTGGTTTTAAAAGTCTTATCCATCTTGTTATTATTATTAACCAAAGGGTGCAGTTTGTAACCACAGAACAGAGATATTAACTAGACTAAGGTAAAATATGTAAACAACTGCTATAAATTAGTTCACAAAATCTACATAAAGATATTAAGTCTTCTGGATTTTAAGATAGAATTATATTTTTCATAAATTTATGTATACATTGTGCTTATTAAAATCTCATTTATAACCTACTTGTTATTGCAATATTTTAAATTAGGAAATAATTATGTTTAAAATATCTTGTCTTTAATTAAAACCATTTTGTTTTGGTTTTGCAAAGATCATAGTGCCTCTTTTTTGCCTCTTTCTGTAAAATGTTAATCTTCTTGCTTTCACTTTTATATACCGAGAAACTGAAATATTTAATTTTCTTAGGAAGTTTTAGTTCCTAATTTAAAAAATATTATTTACCGCTCTCCTCTGGAGTCTCTCACTCCTTATTGTTAGAATTGACCTTTGTTTTTACAACAAGGAGGTCACTGATGACTATGGGAAGGTGGAGGAAATCTTTTGGATTGGGATGAGGGAAGAATAGGAAGAAGTGAAGGCAGTGACTGTGACTGTGGACAACTCTTTCAACAGGTTTTTCTTAAAAGCTCAATAACCAGAATTTCCTAAACCATTGCGAAAGATTCGGCAGAGAGGGAAATTTCAGGAGCAATTTCACTCAACCACAAAGGAGCAGTTGTGTGTCAAGTGTGGCGCTACATCCTGCGGGGATAATTAAGTCTGAAGTCTTCAGAGCTTGGCCGGCTTACAACCTAGTGAGCAGGTCAGGGTGAGACAGGGAACGTAATCAGTCCACAAATATGCAGGCATAGTATTAAATGCCATTATAGAAGTGGAAATGTAAGAAGAAGAAAGGATAAATCACCTCCTCTTGGTTTAGGAAAGGACTTCATGAAGGAGACGGCATTTGAGAAAGCAGGATTTTGCTTTATAAACTCGTTGTCAAGGTCGCAATCTTACCAGCAGGGCGTTCTTCCTGCCTGGGTTCGTCCTTCCCCTCTTAGTGCCGCGGCTGGTGGCCGGGCACGACCTGGCCCATGGGCCTTCCTGCACGGGCACTGTGTGTCGGCTGCCCTGTGTCCCAGATGCCGTGGGTACCGGGCACCGTGTAAACGCAGGGTGCTATGTGTGCCAGGCCGTGTGCGTGCACCGCGTGCTGGGAGCTGTGTGTGCATGTGTGTGTGTGTGTGTGCATGCGCTCAATGCTGGGTGCCGTGTGTGTGTGTGTGTGTGTGTGTGTGTGTGTACCTGCTGGGCGTACTCATGCTGGTGATGTTTTGTCTTACATGATGTCGCTGTGAGTGTAGCTCAGCCACTTGGACGAGGTCTAGAGCAGTCCGCGGCAGAGCAGTCACTCAGCCTCACATCAGAAAGACAGCATCAACACCGACGAGACGAACGAGGGGACGGAACCACGCCAGAGCGGCAGCCAGCTGGCTCCGGGCCCGGCGGCCCCGCCTCGCTGCTCTGAACCTCGACCCGCGACGGCAGCCCAGCCCGGCAGGAGCGGGCTCCGGGCGGCAGGGGGCGCCGGCGCGGCCGGGTCGGCCCCCCGCGCCGCCCGCTCGGAGCCGGACGGTCGCCGCCGCCATGCGCGCGCCGCTGCTGCTGCTGCGCTCGGGCCGGGCCTGGCGCGCGCCGGCCGCCGCCGCCGCCCTCCCGCGGCGGGGAGCGGGCGCCGCGGCCCTGTACCGCACGGAGGAGCGCGGCCAGCCCCACTCGCAGGACTACCGCCTCTTCTTCAGTAAGTGGCCCGCGGCGCGGCGCGGCGCGCGGAGACCCCGCGAGCGGGCGGCTGGGGGCGGCGCGCCACCCCGCGCGGCCCCCCGCCCCCCCCCCGGCGCGCTCACGGGCCCCGCGCCGCCCCGCCGCGCCCCCGGACGCCGAGGCCTGCGCCGAGCACGGGGCCGGCGGCGCGGGGCGAGCCGGACGCGAGGGCAGCCTCGGCGGCGCGGCGCCCTGCCGGCCTCGCTCCCCGCGTCGCGGCGCGGCACGGAGCACGGAGGCACGGAGAGGAGGCGCCCGCCCGCCTCCCCGGGCCGCCCGAGGCTCCTCCTCGAGAGGGCGCCCTGCCCTCGGAGGGGCCGGCGGAATCCCGGAGGCGCCCGGCCGCGGGCCTCTGTCGGAGGGCCGCCCTCGCGGGTTCTTTCCCGGAAGTGCGGATGTGCGCGCGCCCGTCTGCGCCCCGAGTGCGCCCCACCGCCGGGGAGCGTCGCTGGGCCCGGCTAGCCCTGCCGCCCCCCGCGCCCCCAGCCCGCAGCCCCCGCCCCCGTCCGTTGGGAGAGCCCGGGGGCGAGGAGACTCGCAGCCCGGTAGCTCCCCTAGACGCGAACTGCACGTGAAAATAACGACCCAGTGACCTCAGCGACTCGAGGGAGCGGGCGTGTCTGTCGGCTCGGCCTCGCCTCCTCGCCACCTCTCCGGAGGACCGGCGCTGGAGGCTTTCGGGTCTGCGGTCCGCTCTTGGGTTTTTCCGTCTCTTCGCCCTGTGACCCCGGGGAGCTTCTTAGCTTGCTGAGCCTGGGTATTTCTCATCTGCGAAACAGGACTACAAGGATTACGTGACGCTGTGCATGTGCAAAGTGATTTGTCGCAGGACCTGGAGTATATTACTCTTAATAATACCTATCATAATTATTGATATTTGTAGCTTATAAAATATTTACAGTTATTCTGTGTGATCTTATGGTTGAGGATTATTTAATGGGAAAGAAGACAGAGCTTGCCTTAAGTCTAGTGATTATAATGCGTCAGCTACTAAAATTCTTATTTTCTTCTAAAGTAGTTGCTTTCCCCCCTCTATTCTAGTGGCCCCCAACCTTTTTGGCATCAGGGACTGGTTTAGTGAAAGACAATTTTTCCACGGGAAGGGGGGGGGGGGGGATTGGGGAATGATTCAAGCGTGCACTTTATTTCTATTATTATTGCATTGTAATATATAATATAATAAAATAATTATACAGCTCACCGTAAAGAAAGAGGCACAGATGGAAGTGGTAAATAAAATAATGAGTGGACCACGCATGGACTAAAGTATTTGCTGGATTCTGACTTAAAGCCTGTCACCGGATGTACAATTGAAGTACATCATCTCACTTGCCACTCACTGATAGGGCTTAAATAGAGTCTGCACACAAATGATTTATTGTGGTCTGTGCAATCAAACCTCATTGCTAATCACCGCCTCAGTCCCACCTCAGATTATCAGGCATTAGATTCTCATAAAAAGCCACAACCTGGATCCCTAGCATGACAGTTCACAATAGAGTTCGTGCTTCTAAAAGAATCGAAAACCCCTGCTGATTTGACAAGAGGTGGAGTTCAGGAGGTAATGTGAGCAATGGGAAACAGCTGTAAATACAGATGAAGTTTTACAGACTCTACCACATCTTACCTCCTGCCTTGAGCCCAGTTCCTAACTCAGTTTGTGTGGGGGGAGGGTGGGGGGGAGTTGTTGGGGACCCCTGCTGTAAGCTGCATGGGGTTTTTTTAATCCTTGTTAAGACTGATCAGGGGAACAGGAACCACAAATGGAAAGTCTCAATTTTCTGAATGTATTGTGTTCCAAAAAGTTACCATTTGATGATTACCAGGAAGAATAGTCATAGAAACAAAGTTATAAGATGGAAGTTAGCTTTTTAAGCAGATCAAAGCTAGTCTACCGCATAATACAGTGAAAGTGTCCTGGATTTGCAATAAGTAGAGCAGTTAATAGTGGATACCCAATAAATATGCCATCAATAAATGTGAAGTATGTTAAATACTGTTAAGGAATGGTGCAGAGGAGTTTTAGTTATGGGCCCTACCCTGAAGAGATTAGTAATGAAGGAAAACATAGAAAACACTGAAAAATCTTTTATTTGAATGTTTGGTTGAGCAAAAACAGTTTGAGGAGCCTGGAGTGCATAGTGTAGTTGACCAAGTGCTGGACTTGGAATAAAGTGGCCTAGGCCTTAATCTTGGCTCTGTTGGGCAGGTGATTATTTCTTTCTCATGGGGCCAGTTTCTTCAGCTGTAAAATGAAGTAGTTGACCTTGAACTGATCCTGAAGGTTCTTCACAGTTCTGGTATTCCTTGAAGGCACTGGATGAGTAACAGATTCTACTGGGACAGGGTGGCTATTAGAAGGCATTTTTGAGGTAATACTGGCTTCTCGTTGGTTTCTTTAGCTGCAAGCGCACTTCAAGCTCATGATTTGCATATAACTAGAGTGCTATAAATAAAATGTGTATTTTTTCCCATTCAGTTGGATAAACAGGGCAGAAAAGAAGGTTTTACTGAGGCAAATGGGCAAGAATTGGAAGAAAGAGTGTGGTTGTGAGGAGAGGTCCAAATGGTAAGAGCCTGATTGGAAGGTACATTGGTTAAACGATTCCTGAACTAACCACCAGATGGCATCTTAGCCCAGAACGGTTTACTACTTGCTGAAAGGGTAGGACAAAGTGAAAAGAAGCCACTTCAGGAGGAGTAGGGTAAGGGGAAAATAATGAACAAATTGCTCTTTATAAAGTTGGTCACAAACTGCATCTGTTTAAGTTAGGTGGCGTCTATATGCAATACTAAGGTGTAATTCTATCCCACGTCAAAGAAAAACACGAGTAGAGCCCTACTTGGCAGAGAATTATTATCAGTGTTTTTAAAGTGGAATCATTTTCCACATTTCCAAATATATTCCAAGTCTCTGACATAGTAGTGCATTGGGAGGTAGAACACCCAAATCAAGATAAATGGTTTATCTTTACTGCCATTCACAAGAATCAGATAAATGATTGAGGTAATACTTTTTAAAAATGGTATTGAACTTTGTAGAAACAGTACTAAAGTGAGGCAGGATGATTAGGGGAAAGAGCAACCTGGTGGGAGTCATCAGGCCTCCTGAGTGCCAGCCCTGGGCTGTTAGTAACTTGCTGTGTGGGCTTGTGTCACTTCACCTCTCTGCACCTCATTTTTTCAAACTGTCGAGTGAGGAGATTGAACTAGATAATCATTTTCCAAACTGTGCTTAGTTGAATGCAAGCATCCCATGGTATATTATTAGGTTTTCTATAAACAGAGGATTTTATGGTTTAATAAATTAAAATACTTCCCATTTTATTGCCTTTCTGGAAAGTAATAATGTGCATATTAAAATTCTGGAAAATTCTGATGTAAAGTTACTTGTCCCAAGTTTGAACTACAGAGTGCTTATTTTTCAGAACATTTATTAACATTTTAGTGACACCAGAGTTTCATGGAACTCAGTTTGGGAAATGCTGAATGGGATGATTTTGGAAACTTCCAGAAGCAACTGCGTTCTGGAAAAAAACAGTTCTAGACTAATAGTCAAACACTTAAGTATAGTCCTGACTACCATCTTGGGTAAGTCACTTGACTGAATTAACCACCAGATGGCATTCTTTAGCTCAGATAACGTCCCTTTAACTCGGTTTCTCCATATCTAAAATGGGGATAGCACTAGTAATTTTATAGAATTGCTATGGCAGTTAAGTGAGACTGTGTGTGTAATTATCAACATCTCACACATGGTAGATATTTAATATATATTGTTTTTCTCTTTTGACTTTAAGACATTGGACTAAAATTCTTATTATATTCTTTGAAGTGGATTAAAATTAAGTACTTTGAACGTGTTCCTATTAATACCTAGATCTTAGAGGAGTTATTTATTTATTTTTAAGATGGCATCTTACTCTGTCATTCAGGCTGGAATACAGTAGCACACTCATAGCTCACGGCAGCCTTGAACTCCTGGGTTCCAGTGATCCTCCCACCTCAATCTCCAGAGTAGCTGGGACTGCAGGTTCGCACCATCACACCTGGCTTTCCATGTCTCAGAGTTTTAATGTTTTTTTTTCAATCTTTTAAATTAACTGTGAAATCATAATGCAGTTAGACTCATTTATATGGGATCAGGGACCTACCATTGCATGTCAGTATTCTTTGATATCTTGAGTGTTTTTGTTTTGTTAATATCTTGAAATTGTATGCTTTTCTAAAAGGATAGGGAAAAGCTATAATTTTTAAAATTTGGAATTTTGTTTCTATAGGGTAGGAGACTGGTTTGCTTAGAGAAACAGTGCTGTGGATAATTCAAGTTGCTTTTATTTAGCCTGAGAATGAGTCATGCAGTTCTATACAATTAATTTGCTTTGTAATTTATAGTAAGCATATGCTTATGTTGAAATTATTGTAGGTTTTCTTTAAGTACATCATTTGGACAGTTGGTAGAATCTGCCATTTTGAATGTGCCATGTATGTGGACTTAAAACTTCCTGTGCATAATCTCAAAATGTGTTTGAGTCTTAAATGTGAGTTCCTGCAACTTTTTAAAAAGTTGGCCCATACCGTAGAACTTCAGTTGATACAATAGAACATAATGGGTATTGTGTGAATATAGGAAAGAATGTTTTATTTGTTTTTTAGTTCTTAAAACCTTAAAAGTTTTCTAAATGAAGTGCTGTGAAATACGAATCTTGCAATCTATATGGAACAGAGGAAACATTTTTATTGAAATTGATTTTTAAGCTTCTTTAAAGTTTTAATCTTTTTATCATAAAATAAAATAAAACAAAGCTTCCAATAAGAATCTCTATAAATGGCTTCTGTGTAATAGTATGTTGATACTTGGCATGCATGTAGCTAGTTTGGTACATATACATAAAATCAGACATATGTTTCACATTCCTGTTCAGTTTTCTCACTTGCTCGTATCTGTAATAAACTTTCCTTCTAGTATAACTTGTTCTTGTGAGAGAATCACATAGAAAACTAACACAATGATAGAATAAATCTTATTTCAGACCCATCGAAGGAAAAGTTGTAACACTGTTTGGCAGTGTCTTATTTATATTGACGGGACAGATAGAATTTATTAGTTGATGCCTAGGAATACAGTGTGATTTTTGACAAATGTGCAATACCAAGATAAAATGGCATGGTGACTGCATCGTTTATCTTATTTCTCTTATAATAAGTGTCCTACTAAAGTGATAGTGAGGTTAAGAAAAGGTCATCATAAAGCAACAAATAAGAAGCCACCAGAGCTTTAGATTTTGAAATATTCACAGAAGACTAAAAAACAGATGGAGATAGGGTTATTGATGAAACATTGTGGTAGAAGTCCCTGCAGACGTCTGTGTGCTGAGGGGGATGTAGTTTAAGAAGAAACTGAACTGCTTTGCAGAACCACAGAGAACTTGTGAGCATGTTGATGTCAGATAGGATAAAAGGTTGTAGTGAGATGTGGGACTTAACACAGGGGGATTAACTTAAGTTGTATTACAATAGTACACAATACACATGCAGGCCTTGTGCATGAGGGTTGTGCTAGTGCCTTCTATGGACACTGAAGGAAGTGCTGGGAGGGAAGTAGGACACCTGATGGTGTTGCTGCCCCACCAGTGCTTTGCATGCTGGCTTCTGGGGACCCCAGTGTAACAGCCAGCCTCTTACTTGTTAATCTCCATGGGAACACTGTTCCCGGTCAGTTTTTCTAGTCTCTTAAACATAGACTAAATAGCCTAGGATCACTTAAGTTAGGCTTTCATTACTACTGTTCTACCAAACTGCTTTTGTCAAGGCTACCTGTCACCTGTATGCTGCAAAGTTAAGAGTCAATTCTTTTTTTTTGTAGAGTCAGAGTCTCACTCTGTCACCCAGGCTGGAGTGCAGTGGCACGCTCATGGCCATCCCAGCGTTGACCTGCTGGGCTCAGGCGATCCTTCTGCCTCAGCCTTACGAGTAGCCAGAACTACAGGTGTGCGCTACCACACCTGGCTAATTTTTTTTTATATATTGTAGAGATGAGGTCTCACCAAGTTGCCCAGGCTGGTCTTGAACCCCTGGGCTCAGGTGTTAAGAGTCAATTTTAAGTCCTCTTCTCGTTATGACCTACCGGCACTGCTTTTCACAGTGATTCACCTTCTCTTCTTTGAAACGCTTCCTTTGTCTTTTTGCCTCTGGGACAGCATTCTCTCTAGTTATCTTATTTTGATGGCTTCTCCTTCACATTATCTCTTGCTGAATCTCTCTCATATTCCTGAACTCTAACCTTTGAACATGCCCCAGGACTCAATCCTTAGGCCTGCTTCCCTGTGTAGACTGCCTCCCTAGGGCAAAGGTTGGTGAAATTTTCTGTAAAGGGCCAGATAGGAAATACTTTAGGATTTGAAAACCATATGGTTTCTTTCACAACTACTTAGCTCTGCCATTGTAGCATACAGACCTGGACAGTAAAAGTATGAGTGTGGCTGTGTTCTAACAAAACTTTCTTTATATATGGATGGAACTAGAGTCTATAATACTGAGTGACCTCTCACAGAAACAAAAAACTGAGTATCACATGTTCTCACTCATATAGTAGACCTTGATCACCCAATGTATTACCACAAGAAAATGTCTGACAGTGGTGGGAAAGGGGAAGGGATTAATGGTAGTAAATACCTGTCTGGGGATGGGGGGATACTTCTTATCAACAAGGGTGCCTGAATGAGACATATTTGTGTACCTAACCCTTAACTGTACTCCACAATATCACAGTAAAAAATATTGAATATAAAAAAACAAAAACAAAAATGAAAAGCTGCAAAACTGGCCAGACTTGGTGGCTCATGCCTGTAATCCCAGCACTTTGAGAGGCCACAGTGAGAGGATTGCTTGTGCTCAAGAGTTTGAGACCACCCTGGGCAACATAAAGAGACCTGTTTCAAACAAACAAACAATCCAATAAATAAATAAATTTGCCAGGCATGGTGGACTACTTGGAAGACTGAGGTTGAAGGATTGCCTGAGCCCAGCAGGTTGAATCTGCAGTAGCCATGAGTGTGCCACTGCACTTTATCCTGGGTTACAGAGTGAGACTTTGACTCGAAGAAAAAGATAGCTACAAAACCATTTTTCAGAATGGCTGAACATCTTTGTATGTGCTTATCTGTCTATCCTCTTTAATGAAATATCTGTTCATGTATTTTGTTCATTTTCTAATTGGGTTTATTTTTTACTGTTAAGTTTTGATAGTTCTTTATATATTCTAGGTATGACTTCTTTGTCAGATTTGTAGTTTGCAAATATTTTCTTCCATTTTGCAGCTTATCTTTTTATCATAATAGGATCTTTTTAATTTTGATGAAATCCAGTTGATTGATTATTTTCTTGTTATTATTCAGAGTCAGCATTTTCTGTCATTCTCTATTCAACTTCTCTGATTCCTCCATTCTGCTATTAAGCCCAACGATTAGCTTTATATTTTGGATATTGTATTTTTTAAGTTCTAAAGTTTCCATTTAGTTCTTTTGTATATCTTCTATTTCTTTGCTGAGGCTTTCTATACTTTTTTCAGTGTGTTAGTAATTGCTTGCTGAAGCATTCTATGATGGCTGCTGTAAAATCCTTGTCGTATAATTCCAACATCTGTGTCACCTCAGTGTTATAATCTGTTGATTTCCTTTTTCTTAATCAAGTTGTGATTTTCCTGGTTCTTGGTATGATGAATGACTTTCTGTTGTATTCTAGACATTTTGGAGATTATAAGATTCTCAGTCTTATTTAAATCTTCTACAGGCCAGGTGTGATGACTCACGCCTGTAATCCCAGCACTTTGGGAAGCTGAGGCAGGAGAATTATTTGAGCCCAGGGGTTCAAGACCAGCCTAAGCAACAAAGCAAGACCTTTTCTCTGCAAAAAATTAAAATATTAGCCAGATGTGATGGTGCATGCCAACAGTCCTAGCTACCTGGGGGACTGAGGAGGAAGGACTGCTTGAGCCCAAGAGGGCAAGGCTGCAGTGAGCCATGATTATGCCACAGCATTCCAGCTTGAGCAACAAGGTGAGACCCCGAATCAAGAAGAAGGAAGAAGGAAGAAGGAAGAGGAGGAGGAGGAGGAAGAGGAGGAGGAAGAGGAGGAAGAAGAAGAGGAAGAAGGAGAGGAAGAAGGAGAAGGAGAAAGAGAAGAAGAAGAAGAAATCTACTTTAGCAGACTTCCACTGACACCATACCAGCAGGGAAAGGGAAGCATTGATACTTTACCACCAGATGGAGGATGAAGTCCAGGCACCCCATTCAATCTCTGTAGATACCCATGAAAGAGAGGGATGCTCTGATATTACCAGTTGGTGGTGGAAGTCTATGCTCCTCACATGGCCTCTATTGATACTGCTGGAGGGAATGGAAAGGGATACCTCATTATTGCCAGGTAGTGAGGGTCCAGGCTATCCACTCATCCTCCACTGACACTACAGGAGGATGGTTGAAGAAGGGTACCTTGTTACCCCTGGGTACACTCAAAGTCCAGTTTCCCTGCTTGGTCTCTTCTGAAACCACCTCTGCAGGGACAAGGAGGAATGCCTTTTTAATCTTGTTACTATGGAGGTGAATGTCCAGGTCCCACATGTTGCCTCCACTGACACAGCAGTAGGAGTAGGGGTAGGGGAGGCAAGCAGGGAGAGGCATCTCCTTACCAGTGGGTAGTGGTGACAGTGCAAGATCCCCACTGGGTCTCTTCTCACACTACTCCAGCAGGGAGTGGGGAGAGTGGGGTGCATCTTGTTGCTGTCAGCAAGAATGTAGCCTAGCCTATCTGACCATATTTTTTTTATGAGCGTGGGGAGATATTCTGGTTTTTCCATGGTGTTTGTCTGGAGTAGAATGATTATTGTCATTAATATTTCTGTCTGGCTTGACTGCCCCTTCCTGGTCCTTTGGCAAGACAGAGTATACGCATTGGGTCATGAGATTCTCTAGTACCCAGTTTGGGATAAATAGAACACAAAAAAAGAAAAAGAAAGGAATTTGCTGCCTTGCCATTCTTCAAATCTAGGGGTCCCTAGCAGTCTACCATCTTTTCTTCATCTTTCTAAGTCTCTTAATTTTCCCCCTCACTTTCTCCCTTTCCATCTTTTTTCTTGGCCCTTCTCTCATTACCTTCCAGATTTAAGCTACTTTGAAGATAAGGAAAATAATATGTCAAATGGATGTAAGTTAGGAGAAAGAAAGAAGATATTTTATTTCACTTTTAGAAGGAAAAAGAAACTGAGGATGCATTGATTCGCTGACTTTAGGACCAGCTTCTTTAGCTGAATAGCTTCAAGACTTCCTACACTTTGTTTTTGAAATACTTGAGATAAATGAGTTTTTCCAACATGAAGAAGCTAGAACATCTTGTTGGTCTTGAGGCTGGCTTATCAGGAGAGACTGCATTTACTCCACAATCTTTCTCTTCAACTTGTGGCTACCAGTTTGCTTATTCTGCTTTGGTTCCTGTGCACTCATACTTAAAGAAATAGTGAGGTATAGCCATCTCTTTATCTGGCTGGTTTCCATTAGATAATCTGGTTTGTCTTTTAATCCCCATGAGCATCTTCCACACTGTAACCACTTGTTCATCCCAAAAAAAGGGCAGTGAAGGGGTAGCTTCTCTTGAAGCTTTTTATGGAATATCATAATCTTTCTCAGGCTCTCCTCTCTTATATTATTTCTCTCGCTTTTCACAGACAGTACCTCAAAGAAAATGTTTTAGAAACATTCTTGTGCCTTTTGCATATTGTTGCCTAAATCTATAAAAATTTTTAGTTTCTAGGTCTTAGTTATCCCTTTATTTTTTTTATTTTAATTTTTATTGTAAAGATGTGGGATACAATTCAGGGTTAGGTATACAAACATTGATCATGCAGGTACCTCTGTTAATGAGGTATCCCCCTCCCTCCCCTAGCAGTTTCCCTCAACTGCCAGTCCCTCCCCCACTCCCAACAACAGTTTTACATTACAGCCAATCACTTTCTTATAGCATTATAATTGTTCAAGGTCCTCTTTTGAGTGAGAACATATGGAACTCTGTTCTTTGTTTCTGTGATAAATCACTGAGTATGATCAACTCCAAATCCATCCAGGTTGCTGCAAAGTCCATATATTTGCCATTCTTTATGGTTGCATAATATTCCATTGTGTATATATACCACATTTTTTTATACAGTCCAGCTTCAATGGGCAACATGGTTGATTCCATGTTTTTGATGTTGTGAATAGAGCTGCAACAAACATACTTGTGCAGATATCTTCTTTGTAGAATAATTTGAGTTCCTCCGGGTATATTCCCAATTGGGGAAATGCTGGGTCATATGGAAGGTCAATCTCTAGTTCTTTCAAAAATCACCAGACTGTTTTCCAGAGAGGTTGTACAAGTTTGCATTCCCACCAGCAGTGTAGAAGCATTTCTTTTTCTCCACTTCCTCACCAGCATCTGTCGTTGTTTGTTTTATAATGATGGCCATTCTTACAGGGGTTAGGTGGTATCTCAGTGTGTATTTGACTTGCATTTCTCTGATGATGAGTGAGGCTGAGCACTTTTTCATGTATCTGTTGGCTGCCCGTATATCTTCTTTTGAGAAGTGTCTACCATGTCTTTTGCCCACGTTTTAAAGGGACTGTTTGGTTTTTCCCTTGGGTGCATTTGAGTTCCTTGTAGATCTTAGATGTTAGACCTTTGTCAGATATACAGTTGGCAAATATTTTTTCCCATTCTGTGAGCTGTCTCCCTGCTCTCTTGATGGTTTCTTTGGCTTTGCAGAAGCTTGTTAATTTGATGAGGTCCCATTTGTCTATCTTATTTCTTAAGATATTAGCCTTTAAGATTCTGGATAGAAATTGGTTGCCAGTTTCAATTTCCATAAGGGTGTCTCCTGTGTCTTCTAAGATTCTTATAGTTTGAGGTTTTATGTTTAGATCTTTGATCCATTTAGAGTTAATATTTGTGTATGGTGATAGGTAGGGGTCCTGTTTCAGTCTTCTGCATGTAGTCAGCCAGTTTTCCCAGCACCACTTACTGAAAAGATTTTCCTCTCCCCAGTAGTTGTTGTTGGAGTCTTTGTCAAAGATGAGTTGGTTGAGGAATTGAGGCTTTGCTTATGGAATCTCTATCCTATTCCATTGGTCTATGTGCCTGTTTTTATACCAATACCAGGCAGTTTTGATTACTGTAGCTTTATAGTAGAGTTTGAAGTCTGGACGTGTGATACCTCCTGCTTTGTTTCTCTTGCTAAGGATTGTTTTGGCTATTCATGGTCATTTATGTTTCCATATGAATTTCTGTATTGTCATTGCCAGGTCTGAGAAGAATGATGTTGGTAACTTAATGGGTATTGCATTGAATCTGTAGATCATCTTTGGTAGGCTGGACATCTTAACAATGTTGATTCTTCCTATCCATGAGCATGGAATATTTTTCCATTTTTTTGTGTCTTCTTGGATTTCTTTGAGCAGGGTTTTGTAATTCTCATTGAAAAGGTCTTTCACTTCTCTGGTTAGGAAGATGCCGAGGTATTTCATTTTTTTGGTGGGTATTGTGAATGGGATTATGCTTCTTATTTGGGTCTCTGCCTGCTTGTTGTTGTTATATAGGAATGCAACTGCCTTTTGCACATTTATTTTATACCCTGAGACTTTGCCAAAGTCCTTTATCAGTGTCAGCAGGTTCTTGACAGATTCTCTTGGATTTTCAAGGTATAGGATCATATCATCAGCAAAGAAGGATAACTTGACTTCCTCTTTTCCTGTTTGGTTACCCCTGATTCGCCTCTCTTGTCTAATTGCCTGAGCTAGGACTTCTAACGCAATATTGAA
>CAUYQG010197771.1:0-42191 GCA_963574415.1 Tarsius wallacei | reverse complement strand
GTGCATAATTTCCTTCTAACCTACCTTTGCAAAGTATATTTATTTCCACAATGAAACCTAGCCAGGAGAAGGAAAATGACTGTAATTGACTTTTATGTGCCAGGTACTAAAGATGTTACCTCATTTAATTCTCACCAAAATTTTCCAATTCTACTAGCGCTTTTTGTTTGTTTGTTTGTTTGTTTGTTTGTTTTTGAGTTTGAGTCTCACTCTTTCGCCCAGACTGGAGTGCAGTGGCCGCTCCCGGTCACCGCAGCCTTGACCTGCTGGGCTCCGGCGATCCTTCCGCCTCAGCCTTCCAAGTAGCTGGAACTACAGGCGCGCGCTACCACGCCCGGCTAGTTTATTTATTTATTTATTTATTTATTTATTGTAGAGATGAGGTCTCGCCAAGTTGCCCAGGTGGGTCTCGAATCCGCGGGCTCAGGCAATCCACTCACCTCAGCCTCCCAAGGCACGGGATTACAGGCTGAGCCACTGAGCCTGGCTTCTACTAGTTCTTTTGATGACTCTTAGGAAGTATGCTTGTTACATTAGTCACTTATATTTTAATTTCTTTTGATTTTCTGAAGCCTGAACAACACAATAAATAGTACTTCCTGTGTTTAAATACTTAAAAATATTATTTTCCCCTTTCAGATAGAAATGAAATAATGTGAGTCTAGGTTAGTGATTCTCAGCCCTGGCAGCGCATTAAAATCATCTGATGAGCTTTTTAAATAACTGATTTGGAGCGAAGCTGAGCATGTCCTGAATCCCTCATGATACAACTCTATTTGGTTTCTAGTTTCAAGAAGCAAATTTAGATGAAAAAGACTACCATGTTATTTAAATCTGTTTGATTCCTAGGTTTCAGATAATAAAAAGCAAAAGGTCAGATTCTAAGAGATGCCTCAAAAAATGAATCTATTGTCTAAGTTTAGACAGTGAAAGTTGGGACAATGAGGGACCATCCTCTACAGGGAAAAATTATGCAGGTAAATATCATATATCCTATTAGCATTAATGGATTCTTAACTGATCATTCTTTCACTCAAGAAATACTTTCACTTTATATCATCTCATTCATAAAACTTGAAAACTGGATAACACTAATTGTTAATGTAGGAAGATGGGAACCTTCTTGCATTTAGATGGGAGTATAAACTAATGAGGCCATTCTGAAGAGTGATCTAAAAAAATTTTGTGAAATTAAGTATGTGTATTCCTTAAGAGACAGAAATCCCTGCCCAGTAGTAAAATTCACAAAAAGGTTCATAAAAGGATTTGAATGAGGATGATCAGTAAAGCTTGGAATCTAATGGTGAGGAATTGGAGGCTTCTGGATGTCCATCAAAAGGGAAATGGATAGGTAAAATGAGAAGTTTACTCTTAGAAGCAATAATCTAAAGGAAAATAAAATCGATTTTAAATAGCTATAGGTGAGAAACACACACCAAAAAAAAAAAAAAACCCCAGAACAGTATCTAAGCACAATAACATAGTGCACATTAAACACATACATGATACAAAAATACCAAAGAACATACATCAAACACATTAGAGTTGATGTCTATAAGGTAGTTGCTGAAAGGAAAAGAAAAAAACACCTTTTCACAGACCAATGCTCATAAACATTCTCCTGCATTCAAGGGAATGCTTAACCAATTTTCTGGTGAATGAAACGGAGAAACACTTATTGAGTTCTGACTATCAGCATTGAGTACTCCCCTCCCCTTGGGATCCAAAGATGAACAAGAACGTACTTGCCCTTGGAAAGCCCACAGTCTAGCTGGAAAAATGACAGATTAACAAATCCATCTGACAGGTGCTACTACAGAGTGTGATAGAGACGAAAAGTGCTGTACAGCACAGTAAAGGGTTATGACTTCATACCAGTTTACATATGCATGAGGTCTATTGCATATATATAATTTTGTATCACAATAATGGCTGAAATATTTCGTACTTGTTTTCTTTTTCATGCATCCAGTTTTGCCTAGTTTCTACTTTGGGAATTTTAAGGGTTGCCTGCATAGAAAAGCTGGAGTGCCATCTGCTGGTGAAAATGTTTAAAATCCTCCACCTCAAACTGTTTTCAAAAACAAAAATGCCATGTCCATCATTAGGGTACTTGGACTTGAAGAAATCTCAAAAATCATCTAACTCAGGACCTTAGTTTTGGAGAGAAGGAAATATCTTCTTACAAGACTTCATCTCATTTAAGAAAATCAAGCACATGCGTACACGCTTATGCACGCACACACACACACCAGTCCATCACCACTGTAAGAGTCTCAGAACTCTATCCAGTAAAGACTCACAAAGCTAAACTATCTATAATTTCTCAGATAAACAGATAAACTTCTTTAAAGGGTTCCATAAGACATTTTTAACCCTTTATATAAAGATCGCTTCCCAGGAAAACAGTCTTAAAGAAGGCAGCTTTACTGCAATGCCAAAAGGATTAGTTTTGAAATCAGGCTTAAGTTCATCCCAGCTTTACTATGCATTAAGAATCCTTAAGTAAGTTGTTTAAACTTCCTGAATCTCAATTTCTTTATATGTAAAGTAAGAACAGTAATCTAATTTACAGAATTGTAATAACTCATTGAGATATATGTAAAATAAAATACTTAATAATGTCAGAAAAAAATCAATGTCTAAACTAAACCCCTCATACTGATGTAAATATGCTTCCTAATCCATCCTTAATGAAGATAAAAACTGGAAATAAGATCTCTTCCTCACATTTATCTTTGATATTTATATTTAATATAATTTGCCCACTCCAAGATATTTCATACAATTATTTCCGTAAAAAGTATACACAGAAGGTACACTGTGTCTTAATAGGTCATTGTATATCTAATCAGATCACATATTTTGCTCTAAGGACTTAATATTCAAAGTATAGTTCACAAATCCAGCAGCATCAATATCACCAGATGATAACAGATGCTAATAGAACCTAGTCTATCACTTTAGAAGACCTTCCTGAACAATCTCTGCTCTGCTGCTCTTAGCTAAATGTGTCTAAGTTTTAGCAACTAAGTACCAAAACTTCTTCAGTTCTTTAAAATTATAGTGAAACACATAAAATTATAGTGACATACATCTTTGCATTCTGCACAGCACTTAACATATAGACCACAGCAAGAGGGAAAAAAGGAATGCACAATACAAATATGTCATTAATAAAACAATGTTCCAAACTCAAAGGCTACAGGAACTGACTGATTTTGGGTAAACACGCCAAGGAATATAGAATTTTAGAATTTATGCTACTGATGGTAAGCAAATATAGGATCAAATATGGAATAGATCAGTCAGGAACATCATGAAAATCAATGCCCACAGATGTGCCTATGCATCTTTGTGAGAGTACTGATAGATGAAGTAGTAATCTTGAATCTAGCGACAGCCATCAGCTCTTACAGAAGCAACCCCTGGCTGCCAGGAAGTCTGAAAGTCCTGGTGATGAAGACCAAATTCAGCATGGCCCACCAGAAACTCAATCAGATTATCTGAAAACATGCAATGAGCTACTCATATACTCATCTTAAGACAAAACACAGTTATTCAATATTTATTTAGTACTTACTGTGTGCAAGGCATGATAGAATCAAAACAAATTATATTATTAAAGAGAAAGCCAAAGCACGCAAGACTGTGCAGGCAGGCAATAGGCAAAGGAAGGAAGGAGTTTACCGGGGGAAGACTCAATAATAAAGCTTAAGGTTTCGGCCTTTAGGGTTCTGAATAGGAATTGGTTCCCAGTTCCAATTTCCATAAGGTTGTCTCCGCACTTTCTAAGATTCTTATAGTTTGAGGTTTTCCGTTTAGGTCTTTGATCCATTTAAAGTTAATTTTTGTGTATGGTGATAGGTAGGGGTCCTGTTTCAATCTTCTGCATATGGTCAGCCAGTTTTCCCAGCACCATTTACTGAATAGGTTCTCCTCTCCCCAGTGGTTGTTGTTGGAGGCTTTGTCAAAGATGAGTTGGTTGAGAAACTGAGGTTTTGCTTCTGGGATCTCTATCCTGTTTCATTGGTCTATGTGCCTATTCTTGTACCAATACCAGGCTGTTTTGATTACTCTAGCCTTATAATGAAGTTTGAAGTCTGGAAGTGTGATACCTCCTGCTTTGTTTCTTTTGCTAAGGATTGTTTTGGCTGTTCATGGTCACTTATGTTTCCATATGAATTTTGGAAAATTAAAAAAACCATGGAAATTAAACCACACGCCCTTGAACAAACAATAGGTCCATAAAGAAATTAAAAAGAAAACTTGAACAAATAGAGACAGACAAAAATTGAACTACTACCCATGGAATAGAATAAAATCAGTTCTAGTGGAAAGTTTATAGCCATAAATTCCTACATTAAAAATAAGAAAAATTTCAAATAAACAACCTAGCATTATACCTCAAGGAACTAGAAAAAAAAGAACAAACCAAGTTCAAAGTCAGCAGAGGGAAGGAATAATAAAAATCATAGAAGAAATACGTGAAATAGAAGCAAAAAAAAAAAAATTAGACAAAAACAACAAAACTAAGAGTAGCCTTACTATAAAGACAAAAAAATGGAGAAACCCTTAGCTAGATTAAGAAAAAAGAGAGACTGTAATAAATAATAAATAAATGATAAAGAAGGCATTGCAACTGATACAACATAAATAAAAAGGGTCTTAAAAGACTATAATAAACAATTATATGCCAACCATTGGATAACTTAGAAGAAATGTATAAATTCCTTGACACATAAACTTACCAATATTGAATTTTGAAAAAAAAAGAAAATCTGACCATCCCAGGTATGGATAACGAGATACAATTAATAATAAAACATTTCCCATCAAAGAAAAGCCCAGGCTCCGATGATTTTATTGCTGAATTCTGTCAAACATTTAAAGAATTAATACCAATTATTCTCTTCCAAAAAAAAAAAAAAAAAACTGAAGAGGAGAGAATACTTTTAAATTCATTGTATAAGGCTAGCATTACCCTGATCCCAAAGTCAAACAAGGACACCACAAAAAAAAGGGGAAAAAAAAGGAAATTGCATGCCAATATTCCTGATGACAATAGATGCAAAAATCTTCAATAAAGTACTAGCAAACCAAATTCAATAGCACTTTAAAAAGAATGATCAAGTGGGATTCACCATGAACAAGTAGGATTCATCTCAGTGATGCAAGGATGGTTGAACACGTTGATCAATAAATGCGATATATCATATCAACATAAAGAAGGACAAAACTATATGATCATTTCAATAGATTCAGAAAAGCATTCGACAAAATTGAGCAATCTTTCATAATAAAAACTCTCAACAAATTTTTTATAGAAGGAATGCATTTTAGTATAATAAAGGCCACCCGCAGCTAACATCATACTCAACTGCGGAAAAGTTGAAAGCTTTTATTCTAAGATCAGGAAAAAGGCAAAGATACTACCCTCATAAATTCTATTCATCATAGTACTAGAAGTCTCAGCCAGAAAGTTAGGCAAGAGAAAGAAATAAAGGGTAACGAAATTTGGATGAAAGAAGTTAAATTGTTCATGTTTGCAGATGACATAATCTTACATGTAGCAAACCCTAAAGATTCCACTAAAAAAAAGCAACTGTTAGAACTAGAAAGTTCAGTAAAATTGAAGAATACAAAATCAACACACAAAAATCAATAGTGTCTCCCATACAATAGTTGTAAACTTTCTGAAAAATAATTAAGAGAGCAATCTCATTTACAATAGCTACCGGGCCCATAATTCCAGCACTTTGAAAGGCAGGGGTGGGAGGATTTCTTGAACACAGGAGTTTAAGACCCATCCTGGCAACATAGCAAGACCTCATCTCTCCAGAAAAATAAAAAGTAAAAAAGAAATAAAATAAATATAATCGCTACAAAATGATAAAATTCTTAGGAATGAATTTAATTAAGAAGGTGAAAGATCTCTAATTGAAAGTGATAAAACATTGACAGAAGAAATTGAAGAGGATTCAAATAAATGAAAATATATCACACGCCGAAGGATTAGAAGAATTAATATTTTTGAAATGTCCATTCTACCCAAAGCAAACTACCGATTCAATGCAATCCTTATCAAAATATTAATGACATCCTTCACAGGCATATAAAAACAACCCTAAAATTCATACAGACCCACAAAAGACTTTAAATAGTCAAAGCAATCTTGAACAACAACAGAAAACCAATGCTGGTGGTATCACACTACTTGACTTCAAAATATACTACAAAGCTATAGTAACCAAAACAGCATGATACTTGCATTAAAAAAAAAACCAGATCCATAGATCAATAGAGCAAAATAGACATCCCAGAAATAATTCCATGCATTTATAGGCAATTGATTTTCAGCAAAGTTGCCACGAACAGACAATGGGAAAGGAATAGTTTCTTCCATAAATTATGAAGGAAAAACTGAATATCCTCATGCAGAAGGATAAAATTAGACTCCTATCTCACAGCATATAAAAAAGGCAACCAAAAATGAATTAACGACCTAAATGTAAGACCCTAAACTATAAAAATACTAGAAAAAAATCATTGGAGAGAATCTCCATGGCATTGGTCTGGGCAATAACTTTTGGATATGACCACAAAAACACAGGCAACAAAAGAAAAAAAAATACACCAATGTGATAAAAATAAAAAGCTTCTCCACAGGAAACAACAAATTGAAGAGACAACATGCAGGGTGGGAGAAAATATTTGCAAACTATACAGCTAGTAAGGGGCTAATAGCCAAAATATGTAAAGAACTCAAACAACTCAATAGCAAGAGGGGAAAAAAACAAAACAAAACAAAAACAAACCCCGAGTAAAAAACGGGCAAAGGGCCTGAATAAATATTTTTCTTATAAATGGCTAACAGGCTTCAGAAAAGGTGCTCCATATCACTAATCATCAGGGAAATGCAAGTAAAAACCTCAGTGAGATGTCACCTCACACCTTTTAGAACATCTATTATCAAAAACACAAATGATATCAAGTACTATCAAGGATTTGGAGACAAGAGAATCCTCACACACTGTTAGTGGGAATGTAAATTAGTACAGACGTTATGAAAAACATCATGGAGGCTTCTCCAAAAATTACAAATAAAACTGTCATGTAATCTAGTAATCCCTCCACTGGGTATATATCCAAAGGAAAAGAATTGAATATGTCAACGTGATGTCTACATGTTTATTACAGCCACACTCAACAATCACCAAGATATGGAATCAATGAAAATGTCAATCAACAGATGAATGAATAAAGAAAATGTGGTACATATACAGAATGGAATATTACTAAACCACAAAAAGAATGAAATCCTGTCATTTGTGACAACATTGGATGAAATTAGAAGACATTATTTTAAGTAAAATGAGCCAGGCAAAGGAAGAAAAATACCACATGATTTTATTCATATGTGGAATGTAAAAAAGTTGATCTCATAGATCTAGAGAGTCAAATGTTGTTCCAGGTCTAAGGTGACTGGGGAGAGGGGTTGGGGGTATGTTGGTCACAGGATACAAGGTTTCAGTTAGATAGGAGAAAGAAGTCATGGAGCTCTGTGGCACCACATGGTGACTATAGTTAACAATGTATTGTATTCTTAAAAATGACTAAGTGAATATAAAATGTTCTCACCACAAAAATGATACATATGTGAGATAATACATAAGCCAGTCAGCTAGATTTAGTTATTTCACAATGTATATATATATATATATATACATATACTTCAAAACATGTTGTACGTGATAAAGACATATAATTTTCTTTTAATTAAAAAACAGAAACATTGACATTTTTCGGTTTAATTTCTAATTTAATAAATATCAACAGATATAACCCAGGTAAATAACATGTCTTTGAGATCTTTATTCATTTTTAAGAGCCGAAAAGTGTCCTGAAACCAAAGTGTTTGAGGTCCAAGGTGTTGAAACAGTAACCAGTCTCTGTCCTTCTTGATGTCGTCGTGTCTTCAACGCTAGTTGAAGAATGAACTGTTACAGTTGCTATCTCTTTTTAAACAGTATAGGATATATTCTGTTAAAGATGGAAGAGATGGAAAACCTCTACCGTTTATGTTGTGTGACTCCATGGGAATACATGATGAAGAGGGAACAGGACTGTGCATGAATGACATTCCCCACATCTTAAAAGGATGTGTGTCAGACAGATATCAGGTATGAGTTCTTCAATATCCAGGCCATTCCAATCACTTTCGTCAATATCGTCCATCGAAGTTTTACTTCTTAAGGTGATTTTAACTGCCATAATGTGGTTCCAACATCAACCAACACTACTTTAAACGAGTAAGTACTCATATTAGAAGAGTACAGTGACAGTTGTTCTTTTTTAATCACATTGAGAAATAAAAGCAAAGGGCAGGATTCTATTCATTCAGCTTCCAGGAAAAAGATCAAAGGGATATTGTTTTAAAATCACTCTTTACAGTGATGCAAACTAATTAGAAAGTAGTACTTTAATCTCTTGCACTTTTTGGATCACATGGACAAAATATTTGAACAAGTAACCACTTTCTGTTGAAGTGTGATGTTATAACACATGTGCTTAGGCTTTACTACTAAATACCTAGATCCTAAGATTGGCTCTGCTAATAACACGTGTATCCATACGCAAATTACATACTTGTCGAAGTCTTTTGTTTTTTTTTTCATTTGTGAAATGTAGGTATTAATAGTGTCCATCTTATTGGGTGGCTGGAAAGATGAAATAAGATGGTGATGAACTCTAAATTCTCAAAAAGCTAACCAGGATTATTACCTTTCTTTCTGGGATGGGTATCATTGAATCAGCCTCGATTTCTTAAGAGTCACTTCCTTTGCCTCCCAATTGTGTTTAATTGGAAACCTTCCCTGTGTACTCACTTATCCATTCAAAAGCCACTTATTAAAAACTTAATTTGTGCCAAACGCTAAACTAGAATATCAACATGATCTTTTTTCTCAAGGAGTTCACAATGTAGTTAGGGGAAAAAAAGGCAGAAGGATAAGGGGAAGAGGAGCAGAGTGGAGAGATGGAGAGATTAAGGCACAGTGACACCCTTGTTTTTCAAAGCAGAGTCATTCCATTCAGTCCAACCTCGAAACATGTAGTTTTAAAACAATGCTTTTCCAGACTATTACACTGTTTTGTTATCTGTTTCTTTAATCTTAGAAAGATTATTGCTTTATAGTAGGGAGACATTAACTTGAAAGTTGACATTTTTGTCTCTCTTCAGTTAATTTTTCTTCTGTAAAATTAGAATACATTATAGGATTTTAGATTAAATAGCATTTTAAGTATAGTTTGCTCTGTTTTATTCTCTCTACCCAGGAGTTCATTTAAGCACGCAATGCTTAGGCAAGAGTCTTAAATTGCATTTAACAAATGAGAAGGATATTTATTTCTGGACACTAAGATTTGAAGTTAGCTTACAAACATCTGTTGTACTTTCCTGAAATATTTACAATGAATAATTATCATTTTTACCAAAGCAACACATTTTTTTTTAACAGGAGAGTGATTATAACGTTCTACTCACAAGTGGAAAGAGAGTATAGAGGAGGTACTATTAACGAATTTGGGGAAAAAGCAGCTGGCGGGCAGGAGAGAAAGTTTCAGGTTGGGGTTGATAGCGACAGTGTTTTAGAAACAAGAAGTGTGCCTCAAAGAATTAAGCAGAGACTCTAAATTCCGAATGTGACCTTCTGTTTCCACAACAGTTTAACCCCCACAGACCAATTACTCGTGAGGATTCTTCCTTTATCGCTTCTCCATCACTGAAGGAACGAATTCACTGTGTGGTTTATGTCTTAGACATCAACTCTATTGACCATCTCTCCTCTAAAATGGAGGCAAAATTGAAGCACGTTCACGAACAAGTATTAAAGTGCGGTGAGTCTCATTGTACTTATAAACATGTATTTCAAAATAATTATAGATTTACGGGAAGTTGCTAAGAGAGGACAGAGAGATCCCATGTATTCTTTATCCCGTTTCTGAGCTTTGGGTTCATAGTCAGAGCAGGTAGATATCATTCACAGTCTTGATGAAGTAATGCCCTGGATCCTAACCTTCAGGCCTT
This sequence comes from Tarsius wallacei, assembly GCA_963574415.1. Classification (NCBI taxonomy): domain Eukaryota; kingdom Metazoa; phylum Chordata; class Mammalia; order Primates; family Tarsiidae; genus Tarsius; species Tarsius wallacei. The sequence continues at coordinate 32,104 of CAUYQG010197771.1, read as the reverse complement.
AAAGACTAGATTGGCTATACTGTTTTTTATCACGTATGATTTTCCTGTGTTTCAAGATATGGAGTCATCTTCCTATACTATGTGGCTAGATCTGAAAGGAAACTAATATTGAAATTGTGTGTGTGTGTGTGTGTGTGTGTGTGTGTGTGTGTGTGTGTGTAGTTCCACGTCATTGTATCACATGTAAATATATATAACCATCACTACAATCAAGATACAGGGCTATTCCATCACTTCATAGATTTCAGTCACTGTACCCATCTGCATAATTTTGTCATTTTGAAAATGTTATATAACTCGAACAACCTTAGGGGACTGGCTTTTTTTGACTTCGCCTAATACCTGTTGGCCTCCATCCGGGACTTTGTATGTATTGGTCATTTTTAAAAATTGCTGAGTACTATTCTGAAGTATAGATATATTACAGTTTAATCATTCTCTATCAAAAATATTTTATTGCTTCCAGTTTATCAGGGGCTGTACCATATTAATATTGCCACCAGCAATAGATGAGAGATCTAGTTTTTCTGCATTCTTAATAGTATTTGGTATTGTTGCTATTTAAAATTTTGTAACGCTTCTAATAGATGTGTAGTGATATCTCATTATGGTATTGATTTGCATTGCTTAGTGACTAATAACATTGAACGTCTTTTTATGTGCTTATTTGCCTTCTATGCAGTCTCTTCAGTGAAGTGCCTCTTTATGTCTTTGACTATTTTCTTATTAAATTAATTGTGTTTTTTAAGATGAAATTTTAAAAGATCTACAAATTCTAGCTATGAGCCCTTTGTCAGATATACGTCTTGCAAATATTTTCTTCCAATCTGTAGTTATAGCTTTGTTTTAATTATTTTCTGCCCTGACATCTCTCTTCTGCCCTGGAAGTCTTGGGACATAATTTCTAGATCTTTTGTTAGTTCTACTATCTATCTATCATCTATCTCTAGCTATCTATCTTCTATCTATCTATCTGTCTATCTCTCTATCTATCTAATGTCTCTTTGCTCTATTTTTCAGAATGGGTAATTTCTATTGTTAGAGCTTTAAATTCACTTATTCTTTACTCTCCATTCTATTTTTGAGCGTATATACTGTGTTTTCTATTGTGGTTATTATATTTTTTATTTCTAAAATTTCTTTGGTTCTTTTTCATAACTTCAATTTTTTTTTCATATCTTCAATTTCTTTGCTGAGACATTTTGGTTTTCATTTTTAAAGCATGTTTCTGCTTAGTTGTTAAGCACTTTTGTGGCAGTTGCTTTAGAATCCTTGCCAATTAATTCCAACATCTTTGCCATCATCTAATTAGTGTCAGTATCTTCTGATAGCTTTTCTCCTTCAAGTTGATTTTTTTTTTTTGTTTTTGGTGTGACAATGATTTTTAATTGTATCTTTGATATTTGAGTATTTTGCTAGGAGACTCTGGCACAGTGCAGTATAAATGTCCTGACTTCCTACTTGATTTTCTTCTCTGATACCACCTTGGCTGGAGGTGAGGTTTGGGGAAGGAAAAGACACTTCTTTGGGTGGGGCTGAGATGAATTCTAGGGTGTTTGCCTGGGGGAGTGTGACGACTGGCTGAAAGTTTTCTGTTTTGCTAGGCTGCCCCCTTTCTCATGCTTCGGCTAAAGGGAACAGGTTCTGCTTTACTTTTCTATCTTACCAGTTCTAATGAGCATTTCTGGTTATGAGCTTCTCCAGAAGCCAGTCCGAGACCTATGAAGTGGAAAGAAAGCCAAGGGAACTAGCCTCTGCGTTGCTTCTTGGGTTCCAAGCTATCTAGCCAGTCTTCCTTCTCTCCAATTTTTAACTTTTATGTTTGATTTGTGTATAATGTCGAGAGGTTTTAGGCCTACTTAGTTGTGTGAAGAAAAGGGAAAATTGGGTCTACAACATTTGGTTCAGAAATGGAAAACCTCTTACTGAACTTCCAAACAATTTTAATGTAAAGGACTGTTTGGGCATTTATTTTCTAGAGCCTCATTGTTTAGCATATCAGTAGAAAGACCCCTTATATTTAGGTTCTGAAAAGTGCTATGCTGTTTAATGTACTGAGTGATCTATCCCAGAAACAAAGAACCAAGTACCACATGTTCTCACTCATAAGTGGACCTTGAACGATTATCAAAATACTATAAGGAAGGGGTTGGTAATAGTGGGAAACTGCCAGAGGAGGGGAGGCACACCTCATTAACAAGAGCATCTGCGTAATGAGCATTTGTATACCTAACCCTGAATTGTACCCCTCATCTTTAAAACAAAAAATGTTTAAAAAATGTGCAGAGCACAATCTTAGTGGTTAAGTGAACCTGGTTTTTATTTTTATTTTATTTTAATTTTAATTTATTTTTTTGAACCTGGTTTTTAAATAGGCATCAACTTTGATCTTGAGCAAGTTAACTTAAGTGCGCTGAACTTTACTCTCCCTTTCTGTAAAATGGGGACAATAAGTTCTGCATCTGAACTTAATAGACTGTGTATAAACTTAATAAACTGTGCTACAACTGTCTGAGCAGTAAACACTGGATAGGCTAAATGTAGGCATATAAGCATATATAAGCATTTACCATCTCTAATATTATGATGGGTTTGGGATAAGACTCAGTGAAGTGCTAAGTTTTGAAAAGAGTTTTTCAAGGACAGAGGGCTACACACCATGCTGGGTATGCTGGGTGGCAATGCTGAATGCAGTGAACTGTGCTGACTTAGGACCTCTAAGAGGACATTGCATTACATCTGAAAGAGAAGAATTACATTGGAACAGAGGTTGAAAAAAGTTATACATGTCAATTGAGAACTGCCTTTCCTAGTTATTCTTTTGAAACTTGGATGAAGAGAAGATAGTAAAGGCCATCATTTAGCAATGGGAATCACAAACATATTTCTGTTAGGGAGAAATACTCAAAGCTCTGGTAAAGGAAGTTCTGCGCTTCCTTAACTGGCTTTTGAATTTCTCCATTTTAAAATTATTTTTTTCCTCAGAAGTACTTGTTAGAATAGCAGAAATTTTACTTGTTGAGAAGCCAAGTGAGATTTAGTAATCTAATCTCTGTGGTTTGAAGGAGAAGCAGCATATCCTTCGTGGAACTATAAAATCAGCGCTGTTTGCATTTATAAATGCTCACACACAACCCTCTTCACTTCCTGTTTTTCTTGTGGTTCCTTTTAGTCCCCAGGGTCCAGCAATCACTTTTTTCCCTTGACTATTTTAAAACATCCTATTTGAATGAAATAGTAAGTTATTCTAACGTACTGTGAACCTAATTGCCTTTAAAAGTAATCTCTCGGGCAACCCCTTCGGGTCCCCTCCCACTGTGGGAGGTTTTCTGTCCTCCCAATAAATCCTGATTTCTCGCGCACACAAAAAAGGAATCTCTCGTGTTGGAAGAAAAAGATTATTTCGTCATGAGAAAAGCTTCAGGCTCCATATTGTGATTTATTGGGGATCTTTCATTTTCCAACTCTTAAAATCACTCTAAAGAGTTGCTTTCGCACATATTTAATAACTTGATGCATTGTTAATTATGATATTTAATTGCTAATGATGATAGCTCATCTACTTTTTACAGGATAGCTCATCTACTTTTTACAGGTACGGCACATGTAGCCTTGCTTACTAAAGTGAGTAATTGGAAAGAAGTTCTTCAAACCAACTTTTTAAACATGGCTGGATCGATGACTGCTCAAAGCCAGGTAATGAATGCTGTTTATAACCAGATACTATTATAATGGTATTGTACTCATATTCCTGTGTGTGTGTGTGTGTGTGTGTGTGTGTGTGTGTGTTCTCAGACAACATGTCCACAGGTAAATGAAGGATCAGGTAAGTGCCTGCTTATTTCAAGTTTATGTTCCACTTTAAAACTGTAATTGTATAAATTATAACGATGTTCTGAAAAGAATTTCTCAAGCCATTGCTTTTTGGTTTCTTTCTTAAATTGTATTTAAAAATCTGTCAGATTTTTATTTCAGATATTTATAAGGCTGTGCTTCTTAAATCTATTTTCCACAGATAACGAAGGTCAACAAAATGCTAGGAATTCCTCTTTCTAATATTTTGATGGTTGGAAATTACGCTTCCGAGTTGGAGCTGGACCCCGAAAAGGACATTCTGATTCTGTCTGCACTGAGGCAGATGCTGCGAGTAGCAGATGATTTCTTAGAGGATCTAGAAAATTGGTAATCAGGTCTCTTTCCTCTCCTCTTATAAAGCATGGATGCCTTTTGAAAAACCCTAAGCAATACCTCAGTCAGCTGGCTGGTGCTCGTCAGCCTGCCCTGGTCTTGACAGTTCTTTGAGCCTCATTTCTGCTCTTGTTTGTTTTCAGATGAGATCACATGAATTTTCCAGCTCTGCACGTGATACAAGTGGCTTTGAATCTGGCATTTGGCCCAAACCCGTGCTGGTGTGCCCCCGTTAGAGTCCATCTCTGTGGACAGCCTCCTTCAGACTCTGCTTTGGCTCATGGTCGGCTTCTTGTCCTTGGATCAGCCATACCTCACCTCCAAAGACCAAGCCCGAGAAGTAGTAACCGAAGACAGGTGTGACCACCAACCACACTCCATATCTCTGTACCATTCACAGTGTAGTTTCTGAGATCCCTTTCCAAACCTTTCCAGGCAGAATTGGCTATCCCCTTACTTATTCTTCTATAGCATTCTATGTAACTCTGTGTGTACTAATCACATTGACTAATGATCATAAAATGACTATGTAGATATCTGCTTTCCTAAATAGACTGTGTGTTCATTGAGAAACAGAGTTAGGATTTTACTTATCTCATAGTCACAGAGCTTAGTACAATATCTGGTCATAAGCAAGCATATGTTCCATTGCTCCTCCCTCCCCAGAGTGACAACATTCACTTTAAAAATTTTTTCCATGTAGAAGGGAAGACCGAGGGAGAATGAAATACAGGAGAGGAAAAAAAAAATAGAAATATTTATAAGTGAGTGAAAAATGTGAATGACTCAATAATTAAATGTAAATTAATTAAAAGGAGCCAATGTTTCTTAACAATTACATGTTATTTCTATGGAAAAAAATTCTTCTTCTATCAAACTCGTGCTTGATTTTTATTAATTGAATTCCAGATCATCCCAGCCATGTCTCCAAAGTGGAGTGATCAAATTAGGTTACCAATGAAAGTCAATAAAAGGTTTGTAAACAAGTGCCCCAAATGGTTCTGAAGTCCTCCTAGTAGCAGTTGGAGCTAAGATTATGAATAAATTAAACATGAATATAAAAAGATAGCTTTCAGTTTTTTTCTTAAGGACTTAAGTCTCTTCTCCAAGTTTCTTGGTCTTTTTCAAAAGAATATATGCTGGATTAATGGTTAGGCACATACTAATAATGATCTGATTAATTTACTTTTCATCATAATTATTCTCTTCCTTTGAGTAGCTGTGGGTATTAAGAAGGCAAAGATTTCTTAGGGTTAGTCATGGAATATTTCCTAAAGCAAAGCTGCAGGTGAAACAGTGCTCAGTGAATCTTCAGGAATCATGATTCAATGTAGGAAATGGAGTCTTTAAGAAAGATTGAGGAATGGAATCATCGTGGAAACTGAGGGGTAGACCCAGGAGTAGGTATTGGGAACAAGAGTAGAGTGGCAACCAGAATAGTAGGTTTGCGGCCATTAGGCGGCAACAGACCAATGGACCCAAACAGCAGGTATTGTGCAGAGTTTCATAGTTGAACGATTATAATCATAACTCATATGGTGGAGCCAGAAAAACATCTGGGAGGAAAGTGAGACTCTTTTGTTTTGTTTAAAGGTGTAACATGGAGTTCCCTTAAAGAGGAATAAAAGAGAAGTAATGAAGAGATCAAGAGAGATAAACAATGAGAAACTATCTATATGGACCAACATCCTTTGGGAGCATAGATGTTGAGACTAAGTTTTTCTTGCTGTGCTGAAAAAGACAGTGTTAGCAAAATGATGTCAAAACTCCTCATCCTTTGGCTCTATACTGCTTTGGGAACAATTAAACGTTTGAGTTAAATGTGCATCTGGAGTCTAAGTTGGGAAATGTTAGTGAAGGTGCCTCAACAAAGGAGAAATATCTTGTATCTATTTAATAAATATATAGAGAATAATAGAAATATCTATTGAAATCCTTCCACCTCGTGGATTTCCCTGATCTTTCTCTACCGCCCTAAGGGGTAGTAGGACTTTCGATTTTGCTGCATTTTAGAGGGAATTCAGGATTTTGGAAACTTTGCATAATTTACAATTCAACAAGATGTACAGGTCAGCCACGGTCACTAAATTCTTTCTTGGCAAATTAGTGCTGACGGACATAGCAGATGAAATATAAATGCAGTGAGAGGTAGAATATCATTCTTGAATGAGAAGGACGCTGTGGAGACAGCTGAAACATCAGTGTTAGAGCTTTGTGGTGTGGATGGGGAGGAGAAACTTGCATTAGAAAGTGACTGTTTCTGACAGAAGTTTGCAGCTTTCTGCAAACTTACTCACCATCCACCTCAATAAAATACTCAGAGAATAAACATAGCTTGGAGTAGGCTGAGCTCTGTGAGGTGTGCAGGCCAAGTTCAGTCATTTCCCCCTGCAACCAGTCACTCATGTCTGGGGGCAATTGTTTAAAGGTATTTTGTTCCCAGCTAGCTGCCTTACCCATTATCTTCATGTTCCTGGAATTTGTGATACAGAGAAAACTGTATAGCCAATCAATAACTTCTGTCATTTTAATGTAAATTTGGGGCAAGTAACTTAGGGACAGCCTCTCTTCTTTTCCTTTAAAAATATGTTTCTAACTGCTGCTAATTGAAGCACACATTATTCAAGACAACTTGAAACTATGGTCTCAGGTTACAACCCTCATGCTTAGCCCACATAAACTTTCCACTTTTATTATTTTGTCTCAGCTTATTCTTTATAGGCCAACAATGCCAAGAGGAGTAATTATGCTGAGTAATGTGTAAGGTTGTGTCTTCTTTAGAAAAATACATTTAAGAATGATCATGTCACTTTGCCATTTAAAGAGCAGGTTCACAATTCATCGATTACATGATTAAGAGATCAGCTGATGAGGAATCATGTTTTAGGGATATAACTCAATCTGTGGGTAAAGTAGCAACAAGGTGACAAAGTTGATCAAAGTCCTCACGGTATCCTGGAAAGCCATGGAAATTCGGAAGCCCTCAATTCCATCCCTCATCTGACAAATCTCCGGGCCAACTTGTGGAAGACAGTTGGTTTCGTAGATCTGATTTTTTTTCCACCAAGCTAAGCAAGACAGAAACTTGTATACCAGTTGCAAACTCTTACAGAATCTTTCTCTGGAGTTGGGGAAAATGCAGGCCATTTGGGCCAGCGAGATCACAGGTTGCCCTGGATAGCCAGTTGTATCCTCTCTCTACCCCATCTCCTTCTTCAATACACTTCAAAGAAATAGACTCAAGCTGCTTCAGGTTCCTGGATGGAAGGTCAGTGTAGGCAAAACTGCAGTGATTTCAGATATGAGGGTGAAGATGAGGAGGTTGAATGACTGTGCTAAACAGTAATATATAAATATGTATAGCTTTCATTTTTAAATAATTGATTTCTTTTGCACATTTCATAGCAATGCCTGTCTGAGATTTTGGAAAAAAGCAAGTAAACATATATCCAAGCCTCTGAGTACATTACCTTCTGTTTTGATGAGGTGGTATCCGTGGAATTAAGATGTGAAGGGAATACCACAAGTTAAATAGGCATATCAAGATAAATTCGTTGATGGTACTCTGTGTGAGACCCTGCTCTGCCGGGTAGATGATGAGTGTTAGAGTTACAGAGGGAAGATCGTCAAATTCACATCACTGGTAAGGACAAGGAGGAAAAAAAGCAATCCATTGGCATGATAAGACTTTAGATATGTTAAATGAACACCACGTGTAGTTAGACAACCTCTTAAGATAGCAATTCATATCTGTATTATATTTTTTTCTTCCACTTCTTTATACATGAGTCTCTCCTTATTTCTCAGAATCACTTACACTGTCCTCCTGAGAATTAAAATTGTTGAAACCAGGCAGTGGAAAAAAAATAAAACCAGAAACAATACTCAGACCATGGTAGGCCACCTTTAGGCATCAAGGCCATGAAAGAATATGAACATAGAATTTATAAGGTAATTATGGATTAAAAAGGTACTACAGGGAGAGTCATTGACCTTTCCTGTTTGTGGTGTAACTGCAAGACAGACATGCATCTTGTCTTGTGGGAAAGGGAGCAAAAATGGATGCGACTGGTAGAGAGGGGAATAGAACATATAACTGGGGAGACCAGAAGGAAGGGCAGGGTTAACAGAGGAAGACTTCCAAAGTCTCCGTGGCGGGGTCTGGGCCAGGATGCTGCATGGAAGACAGAGAATATAATGGAAGTCGTTATTCCCATTTGAGGAAGCCCTGCAGCCCATTGGGTGGAGAAGAAATGTTATCTGTCAGTTTTGTTGATGCAGCCTCTGGACCTTCCATTAATAATGGCCTGACTGGCATCTGTGGGGTATCCCACGTAAGGACCCATCTCTGCCCTGAAATTTAGCTGAGGCTGCCTGAACAGCTGAAACATACCTTTTTAAAACAGACCCAGGGGCAATCAAAATGACCTCAACACATAAGATGGGTCCCTGACACTAAAAGGACCCAAGGTTATATGGAAGAGGGAGACCCAGCACCAAACTTTAGGTAGGACACATCATACCTCTGAACATAAATAGAACTTTGATGTCTTCCAGAGGCTCATGTAAAAGAGAACTGGAAATATCAATCTCTGGAAGGTTCTGGTTCATTTAAATAATAGAATTTTATGTAGGAACACTTTACACCATCATGAGCGAGAGCTGCCTAAATTACGGGATTATTTGGGAGACGGTAGGCTTGCCTGTGTCTTGATAAAAGTCAATTCTACAACATCTCTTGAAGGAATATAAGACAGGCACAGAATATCAAGTTGTCTCTCCTATCTCTACCTCTTGTGCCCTTATTAGGGAGCTAAACTTCTCAATCTCAGTTCAATTAATGTTACAGGAGAATTATTAAATATTACCTTAAGAATTTCCAGACTTCTTACTGAATCAACAGATGTTTATCAGGCTTATTTTAGACCCTCCTTGCTTAACTCTAAGGTCTTGAGGCAGTCTTCGAAATGGAAAAAGAGAGGGTTTTCTACTTTTTTGAGGCTGTCTGGGAGGTGCATACCTGACCACATAAATTATGCAGACAGTGGTGACACTGTGCTTAACATTTGCTGATCTCCAACAGCCTTATAAATATATGTTACTCAGCAATTCTTTACTTGAGACTGCTCATCTTTGCCACAGAGTTTGCAAATCTTCCTATGTTTCTCTGCTGGGTTCAACGTCAAGGACTTCCTTACCACCAGTCGCCTATAAAGCAGAGGGCCATGATAAGAAAACAGAAAGCACTAAGACACTCACAAGATTGACCAATTCAGCAAAAGGAGCCTGAACACAGGGACAGAGAACTGCTCACCCTTGAAGATTCACTCGGGTCAGGAAAGGAGGCACCCTGAGACTGCTTGTCATTCTTGCTGAGGTGACTTTTGGGTCCGCCATGAACAATGGGACTCATCGGCAATGTGTAACTCAGTTTTGTGGAGGCAGCTTCTCTGCAGTTTTACTCCTTTGTTAGGACAGAACTACAGTCTCCACATCTCACACTTTCCACCATTCCCATTGCCGGGAGAGAGTCACTCGAATGCCCTCTCCTCACAGTTAGACAGGACCATCCCTCAAATTCTCAGCTCTCCAGAAAGAGAAAATTTCTGGATTTGTAAGTGAAGGAGGCTTTGAAAGAAAGAGCCCCATCATTTGATGCACTTGATCACTTTCTCTTTTTAATTTGGCCCCTAGGATGACTCACTCTTCTGACTTTCTTTTACTTTTCTGGCCACACCTCCTTAGTCTTCATGTATAAACCCTTTTAATGATAATGACTGCTAAACGTTGTGGGGAGGGGCAGGGCTTGGTCCATAGGACTGCACACTCTTATTAATAGAAATTTGCTTTTCACTTTGAGTATATTAGATGCTGAAGACTCGCAGATTTAATCTTCAACCATGACCTCCCTCCTGGTCTCTGATTTCATATACTCAACTTCACATGTTATGTAGTCACCTATAGATTTCAGAGAAAGACAGAATACTCAGTTTCCTCTCAAGAAATCTCCAGTGACCTCATCCCAATAAATAGCTCCACCCTTTATCCGGTGTTCAAGCAAAAAAGAAAAAAAAATCTTGGGGCATATTAGATTCTCTTCCTTCTTTCATCTCTCCTCTAACCCTGCCACGCTATACCCAGCCCAACAGTCAGTTGTCTTGGTTTTCTTTTATCCTTGAAAGATATTCCAAATCTGACCATTCCAACTGCTTCTGTCACCATCACTCCAGTCTTCATCTATCACCTTCAGCTCTTATCTGGTGCTGTGAATGCCTGTTGGCCAACCTTGCTCCCACACAGTGTCCAGAGTGTTCATTGCCATGCTCTCCTCCAAACTTACTCTGCTCCAACCATGCTGACCTTACTGAAACAAGCTGCCAACCAGAGGCGTTAACACTTGCCCTTCTCTCTGCCTACAATGCTCCTTCCCGAGATGTTCCCTCGATACTCTCCCTTACCCCATTCAGGACTCCTCTCCAACGTCGTCTCATGCAATAGACCTTCCCCAATCATGCTTTTTCTTTTTTTAATTAATTAATTTATGATCAAGATGTGGGGTACAATTCAGGGTTAGTTATGCAAATATTGATCATGCAGGTACCCTTGTTGATGAAGTATAAGCCTCCCTCCCCTAGCAGTTTCCCTCAATTGCCATTCTCACCCCCCTCCCCTAACAGTTTTCCACTACTGCCAATCACTTTCTTATAGCGTTATAATTGTTCAAGGTCAGCTTATGAGTGAGAACATATGGGACTCAGTTCTCTGTTTCTGTGATAAATCACTGAGTATGATTGACTCCAAATCCATCCAAGTTGCTGCAAAGTCCATATATTTGTTGTTCTTTATGGCTGCATAATATTCCATTGTGTATATGTACCACATTTTTTTCACCCAGTCCGGCTTCGATGGGCAACACGGTTGGTTCCATGTTTTTGCTATTGTGAATAGAGCTGCAACAAACATACATGTGCAGGTATCTTTTTGGTAGAATAACTTGAGTTCCTCTGGGTATATTCCCAGCAGAGGAATTGCTGGGCCATATGGAAGGTCAATTTCTAGTTCTTTCAGAAATCTCCAGACTGTTTTCCAGAGAGGTTGTACAAGTTTGCATTTCCATCAGCAGTGTAGAAGTGTTCCTTTGTCTCCACATCCTCGCCAGCATCTGTTGCTCTTTGTTTTATTAATGACGGTCATTCTTACAGGGGTTAGGTGGTATCTCAATGTGGTTTTAATTTGCATTTCTCTGATGATGGGTGAGGCTGAGCACTTTTTCATGTGTCTGTTGGCTTCCTGTATATCTTCTTTTGAGAAGTGTCTATTCATGTCTTTTGCCCACTTTTAAAAGGGGCTGTTTGTTTTTTCCCTTTGGTGCGTTTGAGTTCCTTGTAGATCCTAGATGTTAGGCCTTTGTCAGATATACAGTTGGCAAATATTTTCTCCCATTCTGTGGGTTGTCTCCCTGCTCTCTTGATGGTTTCTTTTGCTTTGCAGAAGCTCATTAATTTGATGAGGTCCCACTCGTCTATCTTATTTCTTAAGGTATGGGCCTTTAGGGTTCTGGATAGGAATTTGTTGCCAGTTCCAATTTCCATAAGGGTGTCTGCTGCATTTTCTAAGGTTCTTATGGTTTGTGGTTTTACTTCTTAAGTAGCGGATTCCTTCCCTCGTCACCCCTTTTCCTCCCTTCATTCTCACACTCCAAAACTCTGTTTATTTATTTGAAAACTGGCGATGATATTGATATCTTCATGGTAAGCTGATTGAAGTGAATAAGTGAGATACATGTAAAGTGCCTGGTAAATTATAAGCATATAATAAAATGTTTTTTTAACCTAAGTAAATTGTACTTTTAAGCTGCCCAAAATATTTTTATTTGATGTTGCTATTGTTCTTTTTTTTTTTTTTTTTTAACAGGACCAGCAACTTAAAAATTCCTTTCTGGGCCAGGCAGGTAATTTGCACTTGTTAGAACCAATCAGGTATAAAGCAAGAGGGAATCAGTGAAGACAATGGAGAAATGGAGAGTGAATGTCCAATGATGTAAAAACATTCACATTCAAAATTTTCTAAAAAAAGAAAAAAATTGTGTTGACCTTACAGAACATATTTCAGATTCCCTTCTGCCTATCAGACACAAGTTTGTGACCCTCAGCAACGTAAAGTCAGGAAAAGGGTTTTAGTGTGAAACTGACATGAGTTGGGTTATATCCTACAAATGGAATCAGCTGATTTTGCTGTGGTAAGAAGAATGAATTGGAGAGGGAACAAGCAGAAAAGCAGAGGAACTTGTTAGGAGACTACAATATTCTATGGGAGGAAGGGTGCTACTGTGAAATGAATTGAGAGGAGAGATTAAGATAAGTAGATAGGGTTGAGATATGCGTTGTGAAGGTAGAATGAACAGAACTCTTTTGCATGTCTCTATACAGAAGTGGATTGAATTTTCCTCAAATAAAAATATATTTTTGAAAAAGTCAATGAGCTGTTATGTTTCCCTCAGCCTGCCTTCAGGTTCCTGATGATTCCAATATCATTTTTATATGGCTTTACTGTCTAAATTTAGCTTAATCCGTTTATGCTCCTTTGCCGAGGAAAGTTGTCATGCTGCCAATTGGGCTGGGTTTACTAAGTTTCAGTTTCCTTTCTCGGAGTCTCTGAAGCGTCAAGGCTGCTGCAATTTTCTGCTCCCATCTTGTGCCTGACTAGCTATCCAGACAGAGCAGCTACCCTCCGCTCCAGCCCTTGTATAGATACTACAGCAGGTAAATGAATTGCTGTTTTCCACTTTTCCTAGCAATCAATAGCTCTCTCCTCTCATTCTCTCCTGGTCTCTGTCTCTCTCTCCCTCCCTCTTTTTCAGGTGACAGTGCCGCTTGCCAATCTCTTTTTTATTTTTAAAGATAATAATTTATAGTAAAAATCAGCTAATGATTTTTCTAATTTATAGTTAAAGTGAGCTAATGACTTTTCTTGCTATCTGTTCATCCTGTGTTTACTCATTCTTGTGTTATGTAAATAAGAAGCATACATGCATGTTTTGTGACAGTGCATGTTCTCTGCTTTTTAATACTTAATGAAAAATATATTTGTTTTTCCACTAGATCAAGAAGTATGGCAGTGACAACTCGTTTGACATGGTTGCAAGAAAAGATCCTGCAAAATTACTTTGGAGGAAAGCAGTTCAGCCTTCTGTATAAGGCCAGCGTCCATGGGTTATCTCAGAAAGATGTGCTACCAAGATGTTGTAATCAAGGACCTACCCTAACAGTGACTTATGGTGAAACTTATATTGTTGGAGTATACACACAGGCGAATTATCAGGCAAATAAGGATGTTCCTGCCATCCTTTTTGCATTTCAAGGGACTAAAATTTCAGAATGCAAAATAAGTGTAACTCCAGATGACCTGTTTAGTTTGAGAACATATGGGTCTGATTTCGAGATACGTATGTATGAACATTACGTATCTATGAACTCAAGCACAAGGAAAAGCCTTGGGCTGCCTGAAACAGGCACTCTCTCCATTCAAGAGTGTGAAGTTTTTCGCTGTGAAGGTAGGTTTGATTAGATTGTCCTACACAGGGAAACCCCTGATCGGGTTCCTTTCCACTGTTGGAGCTTTTCTGTCCTCTCGATAAATCCTGATTTCTAAAAAAAAAAGAAAGACAGATTGTCTAACAGTTCTCTCCTGCATGTTTGGTGGGTTCAAGCCACCAATGACTTCACTTGTCCTTATTTCAGATGGTCTAGACTGAAACCTGGCCACATATTGTTTGCTGAGACAACCACGGTCAATAATACACATATTCGTGATAATACTCTTAACATAAGATCTACCCTCTTAGCAAATTTTCAAGTACAGTAAGTCCCCACTTTAGCATCTTCATAGATACTTAGAAACTGCAGCTAGTGAAATGACTTATGAGGGAATTGGCTTCTTTCTTCCTCATCATTATAGTGAAAAGATGTTATTTGTGGACCTGCTGTTTTTTTTTTTTTTGGCTTGAAGTCACAGTTTCCAAGAATCTGTGGGCACTTATTGTATACTATTGCTATAGTATTGTTAACTATAGGCACTATGCTGCACAGTAAATATTTAGGACTTAATAATCTTGAGTAAGTAAAACTTTGTACTATTTGACTACCATATTTCCCTCCCTCCTTCCACCCTCACCCTCCACCTCCCCATCCCTTACAACCACCATTCTAACTCTCTGTTTTTATGAGTTTAACTCTTTTGGATTCCTCATACAAGTGGGAACATGTAGTATTTATCTTTTCATCTCTGGCTTAGGTTATGAACATTCAGACACCTGCTTACATGACATTTTTCATAAAGAATGCCTCCTTAATCCATAAAGTCTGGATTTACTTACCCTTAAGTATTTCTTAGCCACAGATATGCTGTTAAGGAAGTTTAAGAGGTGAATAGTACTCTTTCTTGTAGGAAATACCATGAGTGGATTTACTGGGACATACAATTAATAGCATATGTATAAAGAAATTAGGCTTAGTCACCTGTGTTCTTTCTTCCCCTGAGTGTTTTCCCTTATTTCACTTAGCGTGTTTCACATTTATCCATATTGTCACAAATGACGGAATTTTTTTAGGGACAACTGTATTTCATTGTATGCATATACCACATTTAAAAAAATTCATTTATTTGTTGGATATTTGGATTGCTTTCAGGTTGCCGTTTCCCACTATATCAAAAGACCATCATCAATTTACTTATTTTTCTGCTAAAGGAGATTTGTTTTCAATTTTTGCGTTATAGACAATGCTTCTGTAATATCTTTATGAATATAACTTAGTGCACAAAAATACTTCTTTAAGGTGGCTTCCTGGAAGCAGAGTTGTTATTTAAAAGTTATGTTCTTTTGTATTTGGACAGACACCTTTCAAAATCTTCAGCTGTTTATACTACCCCCATTAGTTATATAAATGCCTGTTTTCCTGTATCCTTTCCAATCTTTAATGTCATCAAATTTTAGAATATTTGGTGATTTGATGGTGAAAAGATAGTTTGTCATTTTCATTTTTGCTTGTCCCTGATCACTGACAAGTCTATGTGCAGTGGTCATTTACATTTCTTCTGCAGAATAATTGTTTATAGTCACTCACTTAAAAGGACTTCTGCGAATATTATTATCTGAGTATTTACATGTTCTAAACTAATCATCTACAATCTTTATACTTGAATGACTATCAAGCACATAATTCTTGTATCACATTTTATTTTGGGGGATATTGTAATTTTTCTACAGCCTAGATGTTGCTGTGAGAAACCTAAGGCCAGATTTATTTATCATTTTCTCTTTTTACTTCCCTTTGAGTCCTTTGACCTTTCTTCCAAGTTGCCCCAAATATATATATTTTTAATTGTTGAGGTCTGGTAAATTTACTTGGCTATGTCATGATGTTGGCCATCCCAGTTCAGTTAAGTAAACTTTTTTATTGAAATGTAACACATGGCTAGGCTCGGTGGCTCAGCCTGTAATCCCAGCACTTTGGGAAACCGAGGCGGGTGGATTGCCTGAGCCTGCGGGTTCAAGACCCGCCTGGACAACTTGGCGAGACCTCATCTCTACAATAAGTCAAAAAATAGCCAGGTGTGGTAGCGCGCGCCTGTAGTTTCGGCTCTGAGGTGGAAGGATCGCTGGAGCCCAGCAGGTTGAGGCTGCAGTGGCCGGAAGTGTGCCACTGCACTCCAGTCTGGGCGACGGAGTGAGACTCCAACTCAAAAAAAAGAGAAAGAAATGTAACACATAAACAGTAAAGTACAGTTGATAAGTGTATAATTGACAAACTTTTTACAAATATAACAACCACTCAGATGAAGAAACAGATCATTACTATCACTTCAGAAGACCCTGTTATGATTGTTTTCAGTTATTACCAACCAAAGGTAAACATTATTCTGTTTTCTATCAACATTAATTAATATTTCTTATTTATGAATATTGCATTCATAGAACCATACCAAAATGTCTAGCCTGTTCCATCCAATATTATATCTGTGAGAGTGAGCAAATACAAGAGATTGGAAAGAAACATCTAATGCCTACAAATCAGATATCTTACTCTGTATTGCTATACTTGTAATTTCAAAGATAAAGGCAATCAAAAGTCTCAGAGAAGGCAGGAAGAGTATTGGGAATATTCTGTGTGGCTCTCTAGATATTTTCTTTCCACGATGGATATATGCTTTCTGCACATGAACAACAGGTAGGGAGGGGTTTTAAGTGAAGTTTATGAACTACCTACATATAGAAGAGTGATTAGGTTATGAACATTTATACACCTGCTTACATGACATTTTCATAAAGAATGCCTCTTTAATCCATAAAATCTGGATTTACTTACCCTTAAGTATTTCTTAGCCACAGATATGCTGTTAAGGAAGTTTAAGAGGTAAGTAGTACTCTTTCTTGAAAAGATACCATTGGTGGATTTACTAGGACATACAATTATATTTATAAGGCAATTAGGCGTAGTCACTTGTGTTCTTTCTTTCCCTGAGTGTTTTTCCCAGTAAAGTGAGTAAATGTATCCCAGTCTAACTGCTTTAACTCCTACTTTCATAGTGACTCACCCATGTGACTGTACGTAGCAATGATTTGTTCCTTTTCATTTTCATGTCATATTCCATTATGGCATATCCCTTACAGTCCTTTAGCCCATCACTGTTGGTGGACATTGGAGTTTTCCAGTTTGGGGCTATCACTAATAATATTTCTGCAAACATTTTGTATATGTCTTTTGGTTCACACATATACACATTTTTTTGAAGAAAATACTAATGAAATTGCTTGGTTACAGGGTATATATAGATGTTCAACTTCAGTGGATAATGACAAAATTTTCCAGCATACCTGTGTCCATTTCTTTCTTTATGTCCTTTTTTTTTTGAAAGCAGGATTTATTGAGAGGACAGAAAATTTCCCACAATGGGAGGGGACCCAAGGAGGTTGCTCAGTTGTATCAATTTCTACTACCTCCAATAGTGTATAAGAATCTGTCACAGTTGAGTGCGGCGGCTCAAGTCTGCAATCCCAGCACATTGGGAGGCTGAAGCAAGGAGGATCACCTCGACCAGGAGGTCAAGTCTGTGGTGAGCCATGATTTTTCCACTGCACTTCAGTCTGGGTGATACAGTGAGACCACAACTCAAAAAAAAAAAACCAAACAAAACTCTGTCACTTCAAGTTTTCTCCTATACTTTTTTTAAAATAGTACTTTTTAAAAAACTTTTAAATGTTTTATTTTAAAGATGTGGGGTACAATTCAGGGTTAGGTATACAAATGTTCATTATGCAGTTACCCTTGTTGATGATGTATGCCCGCCTCTCCCCTGGTAGTTTCCCTCAACTGCCAATCCCACCCTCCCTCCCCTGGCAGTTTCCCACTACTGCC
Organism: Tarsius wallacei; assembly: GCA_963574415.1. Taxonomy (NCBI): domain Eukaryota; kingdom Metazoa; phylum Chordata; class Mammalia; order Primates; family Tarsiidae; genus Tarsius; species Tarsius wallacei. Next base: position 14,501 of record CAUYQG010197771.1, on the reverse strand, counting down.
AATCCCTTTCTTATGGTATTATAACTGTTCAAGGTCCGCTTGTGAGTGAGAACATATGGTACTCTGTTGTTTGTTTCTGTGACAGATCACTGAGTATGATAGACTCTCAATTCATCCAAGTTGCTGCAAAGTTCATACTTCGTCCTTCTTTATGGCTGTGTAATATTCCATTGTTTATATGTACCACATTTTTTTGTCCTGTACTTTTTTTTGTTGGTTTGTTTTTATTTAGTTAGGTTCTCACTGTGTTGTCCAGGCTGGAGTGCTCGCGTGCAGTGGTGAAATCAGAGTTCATTGCATCCTCAAACTCCTAGGCTCAAGTGATCCTCCCACTTCAGTCTCCCAAGTAACTGGGACTGCAGGTGTGTGCCACTATGCCTGGCAAATTTTTAAATTTTTTGTAGAGACGAGGTCTCGCTATGTTACCTAGGCTGGTCTCAAACTCCTTTATTCAAGCAGTCCTCTCACCTTAGCCTCCAATATATTATTAGTTTTAAAATATGTAGCTGTTATAGGATGTGAGTGGTGATATGGCATTTAGACGAGTTATTTATTTTACATTTTGAAATAATTTATATTAATTTATCATTTTTTCATGTTTTAAGAATTGGCTTAAGATTTTTATTAATTACTTCTTTGTCTATTCCTAAAGTTTGTTTCTTTATTCTTTTTTGCGTCTATTTTCAATTTTCAGAATTTTCCTTTTCTTGCCACGAACGCAGTATGATTTTATCACAAAGTTGACATAAAGTGTTTATATTGATATTTTTATATATATATAATGGTAGTGTCTAAACTTCCTTTTGAATGTTAAAGTTACTTAACAGAGTACTTTTTAAAGTCCCAATAGGCTACTTTACCATTTGTTTATACTTGTTGATTTCTGGTTGTATTATATTATTGTCATTGAATAAAGCCATCACAATTTCTACTTCTGATAATTTTAATATGATTTACTTTGTTATCATACATACGGCCATATTTATAAATGTCCCACATGATAGTCTTTCATAGTTTAGAGAATTGCTAGCATGATACTTCTAATCTTTTCCATTTTAAATCCATCATAAAAGAGTGTCTCATTCCCAGACCAAAAAAAAAAAAAAATTCTGGGCCTGAGTCTCATTGGTCTCTGCCCAGACCTTGATCCACTTGCTGTGCTCTGATTGGCTGAGCACAAGAGTCCCCTTCTCTTCTGAAGCCAGGAATAAGATCAAGTGAACAGAAGTTTCTGGAGTCCCAGTTGTTGTGAGCAGGTTTTAGAAAAACCTGATGCGTGTAGCATTTTTGTGTGTGTCTCTGCACATTGTTTCTTCATAATCCAATAGAATCTTCTTACATTGGATTGTGGGGGAAGATGTCTTATTACAGCATTCCCACATCTCTAGGCCTTGCTTATGTCAACTGGAAAGCATTCCTACCCCCATTCCCAAGCTGGAGCCCCCACACGCAGCTGCTGAGTGATTGGGTGAGATGAGACCGACTGATGCAGTCTTGTATTGTCTACATAGCCTTTCATTCTTGCCTCTTTAAATGAGATGATGTTAATGAGCCTTGTTAGAATTTTCCCTATAAAATTGCTTGCTTTGCATTATACTGTACGGCTTTCATGGAAAGTCTGTTTTTATATTTCTCTCTAGAGAGTTCATTGATGTTCATTCATTTAGTCAATCATTCAGCAACTTCTAATCTACTTTATTCTTTGATTATTTCCCTAGATTTGCTGGACACAAGAAAGATAAAAGGGGTCACTGAGTAAGTCAATGTTTTTAACATTCTGCTACTCTCTTCATAATCTGTAAGGCTTCATCACTAAAGTTGGTAACAGGAGTTATCACAGGTAACTTGTGGGTCTTCAGAAACAAATGACATTTATAGTCATAAAATAATCTGATAAAAAAGGACACTGAGTAGAGGGAAGACATTTCTAATGTTATTATGTACTTGAAGAAAAATAATTATTTGTCTACTTTTCTGTGTTTTGGTTAGAATTCTTGCAGCTAAAATTTCATCTACTTTAGAGAGTCACTAAGGCAGGAGTGATTAACAGGTAGAAAATACCTATCATGAACTCCAGGAACATGTTAGAAATGGTCTACTTCCATCAACTTCAAAAGTCACAAATTATATTGTGATTTTTGAAGTTTATTTTTGAAGTTTATTATTTACTCTTAAATTTATATGGTCTAGTAGCTTAAGTCTGAAAGATGTTATATCTGATTGGCTTTAGTAGGGTGTAATTTTTGCTTTTCTTTCTTCTTCAATAGGATTTGAGGTAGGGTAGTCTCATGTCTTTTTATGTAGGAAAGCACATTGCTAACCAAAAATAATAATATCTAAGGAAAAAAATGAATTCTAAGATAATTTATGGCAAAACCTTGAGACCTAAACTCGATCAACTGCTAACTTGTATCTAAACAGGCTCAGAAAGAGCTTACTGTCGGCTGTGAGAACTCATAAACCATATGGAGGGCTTGTTCAGCAAGTACGAATCCTTCTGCTGGGTCCAATTGGCGCTGGGAAGTCTAGCTTTTTCAACACAGTGAAGTCTGTTTTCCGAGGTCATGTAACAAATCAGGCTTTGGTGGGCTCTGATACAAGTGGGATATCTAAGCAGGTAAGTATAATTTAGGCCACCCAGCCTTTGCTTCTTTGTTTAAATTAATTGCATTTGAAAATACTTTTCTGATCAACTTTATTATGCATGGATTTCATCTCAATTTTCATTTAAAAAGATGAACCCTGAAAGTTGCTTTTTCCCCCTTCTGTAGTACAGGACATACTCTATTAAGGATGGGAGTGATGGCAACTCCCTGCCATTTGTTCTGTGTGACTCACTGGGACTGGGTGAGAAAGAAGAAGGCCTATGCATAGATGACATGTTCCATATCTTAAAAGGTCATGTTCCTGATAGGTACCAGGTAAGATTTGGCTCATCTACAAGAAATTATCATTGAATTTTTAAATGCTTGTTTTTACCCATTGTTCACTCAGACTCTAGTCTAACTTAATGTATCACCATTTATCTTCTTAAACTATACTTGTTCAAGGTCCTTGGTCCCTTTTTGACACTTTTTTCCCACCAAGAATAAAAGCATCTCAAGGACTCTTCTGTCAGAACTATCATAACAGCTATGAATGCAATCCTACCTTCAATTGCTTTTGGCTGTGTGAAAACAGAAATTCAACCACGTCCACTTACCCACAGAGATAATTTTGCTCAGGTAACAGGAAGTTTGCAGGCTGGCAGCTCAGAGTCAGCTTGGCAGCTTGCTGAGGTTATGAATTTCAGAGGTCCTTTTGACTTTCTGAGACCCTTGGCATGGGGTATTATAGGCTGAATGCATCTCCCCCAGACTGACATGCTGAAGCCCTAATCCCCAATGTGATGGTATTTGTAGCCAGAGTGTTTAGGGGGTAACTAAGTCATGAGGGTAGAGCCCCCATGAATGGGATTAGTGCTCTTATAAGAAGACGCATGAAAGAATGATCGCTTTCTGCCATGCGGAGATACAGCTTGAAGGTGTCTGTCTGCAAACCAGGAAGAGAGCCCTCACCAGAAAACAAGGGTGCTGGCACTTTGATATTGGACTTCCCAGCCTTCATAACCATGAGAAATAAATGTTTGTTATGTAAGCCACTTAATCTGTGGTAGCGTGTTACAGCAGTCCTACTTGACTGAGATATGTGGCTTTCATCCTTCACACCAAGCACTGTCAGATTTTTCTAGGCAAGAGGAAAGGGAAATCAAAGAACCACCTCAGTCTGGCCTTTTTAAAAAAAAATTCTAGTGTTTTAAATAAACATTTATATCTTTAATTAATCATTAATCTATCTTGTTTCAAATGGAGAGTCAATCATGCCCACATCTTTTATTGAATGCCTGCTGTATCTTTTAAAATAAAACATTAGGGCCAGTTTTGTATTCTTTAGTTTTTTTCCAATTGATTTATCTATTCTTTTATGACATAATTTTAATTACTATAGTGTTTAATTGTTCTAATTATCATAGCATTTATATCTGGATAAGTCACTGAACCAATCACATTCATTATTCTTTTCTCTCATTTGTTTTTCTTCACAATTTTTACACATACACTTTTCCAAGTAAAGTTACTGTGTTTTGTTTAATTGTTTGTGTTTGATTTCTTGTTTTTTGATTGAAATTATACTAACATTTCATATTAAAAGTTGATTTACATCTTACATAGCCAATGTGCCTATTTAAAAACACACTTTTTTATTCATGAAGTTTCTTTTATTCTTTATTATGGATTTATCTTGTGAATGCTGTTAAGCTTATTTTTAAATATATATTTTGAAAAATACACTTTTTTCATAGAGAATTTTAAACCTGTGTAAAAATAGACAAAATAATTGAATGAATTCCCGTGTACTCAGCTTCAAAAATGTTTGACTTAGAAGCAGTCTTGTTTTATCTATATCTACCCAAATTTTCCTCTCCTGTATTATTTTGAAACAAACTTGAGAAGTCATAGCATTTCATTCATTATCAAATATATATATATATACATAATAGCATAGATATATCTCCTTAAACATAGCTACAATACCCTTATCATACCTAAAATTTACAATTGCTCCTTTACTTATCAAATACTACGCAATGTTTAAATTCTTAATTGCTTTATAAAATCATGCATTTTAAAGTTTATTTGAAATACAATTCAAATAAATCTAGACAGCCTCTTTTAATGTGCATGTTCTGCCTTTATTGCTTTTGTTCTTTTTTTTGAAATGTGTTTTTTGCAGACTTCCACACAGTCTGAACTATGTATGCTCTTTGCACCCCTCTGGGTGGTTTTTCCTGGTCCTCTGTTGTCTACATGTCTGAAACTAACTGGAAATTGATAGTTGAATCTAGAATCATGTCCCAATTCAGTTTTTATTTCAGAGATGGTGCTGTGTTTTATGAAATGGTGCAAAATTTGGGATTTCATCACTTCCCTAATATTAGTGTTCATTAATATTCAATGGCTATCTCCATTTATTTCTTAGGATGTGAAATACAATACAACAGTATTGTATTTCTGTCATCCATTCATCATTTCACATTTGAAAGAAAAACCTCTCCTCATCCACTATTTGGTTCCCCAGTGGCACAGTTTAAAAGGGAAAAGCAGGATATATATGGATCTTTCCCTCCTTTTTCCAAGATTTTGAAATGATAAGTTATTTCCTTAGCATTTGCCAGTAATGACCATCTATTATTTTATTGTCATTATAAACTAAATATAAATTGAACATATTTTGTGTGTTTTAATTCACTGTAGTTTTTCTTCATGCTAACGTCAAATGTGCCAATTTTGAATCAGCTATTTTTCCAGAAGTCCTGGTTTAGACTATTAAAACTCCTTATTATTACTTGGCTGATCATTGTTTCTTATCCTTTTAATTTAAATCCAGGACTAACAAACTTTTATTTACTTCTTCTCTCTTGCCTGTGTATCTGCTTCCTCCCAAATTGAGAATTCCCATTCTCAAAAATACCAGAGATGACAGATTATCATGTCACAAACTCATTTGTTTATCTTAAACAACATCTACAGTAATATCATTGTAAAAGCCTTATCAGTATAATGAACAATCTCATCATAATCAATTTCATTTCATTAATCACAATCAAAACTAGACACCATTAAAAATGTTAGCAGATTTTTATTGCGTGTTTAGAATGTATCATGTATCCTTGTAAGTGTATACAAATTAAAACTAAATCAGAAATAGTGTGTCTTAAAACTAATCAGAAAGAGTTTCTTCCTGTAATTACAACCACAATTGGATACAAAATTTCACTAATTTAACTAATTTGGAGATTTATTTTTAAATTTAATTTTGTTTCATATTTATGTTGAGCATTTGCATGGTTCTAAAATCAAATCCGCAAAACAAGGCCCATTCAAAGAATTGATCTTCCTTCTCTGCCTCTTCAAATAAGTTTCTCCCCTCTTCCAATAAGTAACCATCTAAAATGTATGGTTTGCTTAACTTTTTAAGGTACAAGAAAATGTGTATAAGTGTATGGCCCCGCCTTTCTTAGAGAAGTGGTAGATTGCTGTATTTTATTGACATAGCAGACGTTTGCTGCTACAGAGTTCTGCAGTTAATAGCTTTGTGCATACACCGTTCTGTATTTTTGCCGGTTTGTTTGTGGGACCGACCCTCAGCACAGGAGCTGCTGGTTGAAGAGGAAAGTCATCTCTTCTTGAACCATTTTCCCCCTTGCGTCTGAGTGATGATGCCTGTTTCTTTTTCTGACTACTCCCACCTCCATCTTTGCCCACACTGCTTCTTTTACCCAGAACGTTTTCTGCCATCTCCTTATCCCCTTTATCAGATGAACTCCATCTGTTTTCAGATTACATGTCTCAGGCCGGGCTTGGTGGCTCAGTCTGTAATCCCAGCGCTTTGGGAGGCTGAGGTGAGTGGATTGCCCGAGCCCGCGGGTTCGAGACCCGCCTGGGCAAATTGGCAAGACCTCATCTCTACAATAAATCAAAAATTAGCCGGGTGTGGTAGCACTCTTCTGTAGTTCCTACTTGGAAGGCTGAGGCGGAGGGATCGCTGGAGCCCAGCAGGTCGAGGCTGCAGTGGCCTGAAGCAGCCACTGACTGCACTCCAGTCTGGGTGACAGAGTGAGACTCCAACTCAAAAAAAAAGGTTACATGTCTCTTCTTCTCAGAAACCTAATCTGACCAGGCGACAGGACTGCTAACTCCTTACATAATGCCTGCCCTCTTTATCATCTTGTTAGCCTCATACTGTTGGAAACTTTTCTGTTTTGTTCACTTGTGCAATGCCTCGTATGCAGTATGTGCTCATAAACATTTGTTGAATTAATATATTGTTTTATGTCCACCATACAGTTTAACCCCATGAGACCAATCACATCAAGTCATCATAACTATGTTGCCTCCCCGTTGCTGAAGGACAGAATCCATTGTGTGGCATTTGTGTTTGATGCCAACTCTATTGAACATCTCTCTCTTGAGATGGTGGCAAAAGTCAAAAGATTTCGAAGAGAGGTGATAAAGTGTGGTGAGTTTCATTCTACTTTGCTCCTAAGGGTAATGGACTAGACTATATTCTAGAATGGGTTTGGGCCAGGATGAAGAACTTAAGTAATTGCATAGTTCTGTCTTCACCTGGTCCACCAACTTTGCTTAATACAATTGAGCACTCACTAACTTGTGAGCTTGTGCAAGTGACTTGAAACTCTCTGTGACTCAGTTTTCTAATCTATAAAATTAGTATAATAACAGCATCCACTGTAAAGGTATTTTTGGTAAGCATTAAACTAATTAATGTATATACGAAGAGTAGTATTATCCTAACTACCTGCTGCCGCTATGCCCTGGCATACATTTGGTGACCAAGAGTCATAGCATTCCCTTTGGGTCTTAAAAGATTAGAAAGTGAAAAGAAACATTTCAGTAAGAAAAGAAGCAGGAAAGTAAGTTGTTTGGTGGGAGAGAGGTAGCATATGGGGTTTGGAGATGGTAACCAGGATCAGGGGATTAGGGTGCTCCATTCTGGCTTTTCTTGGCCTTGTCCATTTTCAGTGAGAAAGGGCCAGTTTATCACAACTTTGATTACTTTACAAGAAGAGAATGGTTGACTTACCTGCTCGCTGAAGTTTAAAATCTCGCAGAAGAGGATGTGCAGAGACATGCTGGCTAATGTGAAATGAGAACAGTTGCTCTGTGATGCTTTCACTCATCCTGGGTCCTTCTTGAAGACTCTTATTCCCCATCTTGTTCATTAGGGTCCTTAGGCATTTTCTCTGTCTCCATCAAAGCACAACATTGGCCAGAATATAAAATCCATCGGCGATATTGTAGCATGAATTTTTGTTACTTTTTCCAAGAGGTGGCTTCATTTGAAGCCTCATTACTTACCATGGAAGGCAATGAAGGTAACTTCCCATGTCAGAGAAATTCCAGCTGCGAATAGGTATTCCAGCAGGATTTTTGTGGGCAGGGATGGTAGGTGTGGGAATCTGAAATTGCTCCATTGGTAGCCTATCGCATACTTGATAGCTGATTAACTTAAAAATACTGCTGATGTCTGAAATGACTAAAACGAAAAACTCATATATATCTGTTTGGCACAGGCGTGGTCCTTGTGGCTTTGCTTACTAATGTGGATAGCATGGATCTGATTACCAAAGGTGACCTTATCGATATAGAGAAATGTGTGCCTGTGAAGCTGAAGGTAAAGGGTGATACTCTCTGTAAACACATTTTCTTCTGGGGAATGTTACCATAGTCACATAGGACTGTGTATAAAAATAAAAATAGACAGCTACTGAATTTAAGAAGAATTTTAGGGCTTGCTTACATAGGGCTCATTCCCCAATTTTTAAAAATTAATTACAATCATTGCTTGGTATCTAAAGGGGATTGGTTGTAGGACCTCCTGCTGATAACAAAAATTGCAGCTACTTAAGTCTCTGGTATGAAATGGCACAGTAGCTGCAAACAACCTATGTGCATCCTTCTGTATACGCTATCCCCTCTAGAGTACTTATGGGACCTAATGCAATGTAAATGCTATATCAATAGCTGTTACACTATATTTTTTTAGGGAATATTGACAAGGAAAAAAACTCAACACAGACAGAATTTTTTCTAATATTTTTGAGCCTTAGTTGGTTGAATCCACAGCAGTGAAACCGATGGATACAGAGGGCTAATTATCTGTATTTTTCTTTACACTGATGCAGATTCATTGCATTTATTATAATTTAATTCAATATTCAATAAATATTTATTGATTACCTTTTTTCTTTCAGATGTGGGGTACAATTCAGGGTTAAGTATGCAAATATTCATTATGCAAGTACCCTTGTTGATGAGATGTGCCCCTTCCTCCCCTGGCAGTTTACCACCACTGCCAATCCCCTTTCTTATAGTATTGTGATAATTGTTCAAGGTTTGCTTATGAGTGAGAACATAGGGTACTCTGTTCTTTGTTTCTGTGATAGACCACTGAGTATGATAGACTCTTAATCCATCCAAGTTGCTGTGAAGTCCATATGTTTGTCCTTCTTTATGGCTACATAATATTCCATTGTGTATATGTACCACACTTTGGAGCCAGTGTGACAGTCTCTAATCAGATACACAGATAATGAAAACCATTTCCTTGCACCCCAAATCTTACAGTTTTATAGGTGGGCATGTGGGAATGGGGGGGGGGTGAGATAAGAAATGAGAATGTATATTTTGCATATGAGAAATATCATGAAACAACTGAAAACAAAATGCTTTAAAAGTTTAGAGGAAAAAATGTAGCATCAAAAGGGAGGGAGGATTTCATCAGTGGGGGACACTGGGACACAACTTTCAAGGAGGAAGGAGTATTTTCGAAAAGTGAAGAGATAGAAAGGGAGAACAAATTATGTATAAGTCACCATCTTAATGGAGGACAAGGCGGCATGCTTGGGAAGCGTGGAGCTCAGTTTAGGGCTGATCCTTAGGGGGAGATGAGACAGAGACTGGAGCATTTGCAGACGGTGCTTTCACATAATTAGGTGCATCAGAGGAATCTTAGCGATGTTTTGGAAGAGTAACAACGTGATCAAAGTTAAGTGTCACAAAAACCAATCTGCAGCTGTGTACAGAGTAGATTAGAAACAAAAGGAACCTGGAGGCGGAAACACCAGTTGGGAGGATCCAGCAATCGCTACTATTTCCTGAGAACAAATTACATGATAGACCTTCCTACTCAACCCTTAAAACAGTCCCATGAGGTTGGTACCATCATCACCACATTTTAAAGATGAGAAAACAAAAGCAGACAGCGTAAGGCGTTTTTCAATGTTTACGAACAGTGCTAAGAAGTGACAGACGCAGGTTTTGAACTAAGGCAATCTGACTTCAGAGATCAACCAGTTGAAGCAAGAATTAAAGATTAAACTAGTCTAATAAAATTGGCTTATCCTGAGAACAGCTTTTAAAAGGAATAGGACAATCATGGATTCTAATGTAAGTGTATTAAAAATGCCTCAATTTCATAATAGTTTCTATAGAACTTTTAGTTATCTTTGGTCTCTAACTCATACTGATTCTATTACTTGTATCCCAAGAGAAAATTAGTAGTGATATGAGAATTTGGTACACAGTTCTTCAAGAAACAACTATGGAACCCAATCTCCATTTTTTTCCCCCTACAGGAAAATAATTGCCGAGCACCCACTTTTTGGTCTTGCTTTGATTGCTTACATTGACGTCAAATGATATTTTTTACTGTTTGGAGATGTCTGGGTGTTAATTTCTGTCTTGCAGCGAGAGGCAGTCCAAAGAAAACTTGGCTTTGCTCTTTCTGACATCTTGGTGGTTAGCAATTATGTCTCAGAGTGGGAGCTGGACCCCATCAAGGATGTTCTAACCCTTTCTGCACTGAGACAGATGCTATGGGCCACAGATGACTTCTTAGAGGACTTGCCTCCTGAGAAAACAGGTAGATACATTTAGTGGCATACAAGGCTTGAAGGTGTCAACGTCTGGCCTACTTCCTGCTTGCCTCATCTGAGCACTGGCAGTTGTGTGTCTCTTTGTGGGTTGTTGCCCTGTGATTAGGCGTGCCCTTTAACCCACTGCCTGGACGCATTTTCCCTCTCACCTTTTCTTCTTTTTCTTCCTCCTTGAGTAAGTGACTTCTAGAGAATCTGCATTGCCTCTCTTCCCTCTGAAGATGAAAGTTTGGAAATCATCCCCCTTTGTCATTCCCACTGTCTGAACATCCCAAGCCGTGGCCCCGGTCGCTTCTCTTGGAATGTACTTCTTTGCTTGGGGCCTAGAACTGGATTGGTACAATTGTCCCCGAGCAGATGTGATCTTTGGTTTTCTTCCCCTTCTTTAGGGCCTTTTAAAAATATATATGTTTTATTTTATTTTATTATAGAGATGTGGGGGACAAGTCAGGCTTAGCTACACAAGCTGGCTGCGCGCAGGTGAAGTTTGGACCTCCAGCTGGCCCTCACTTCCCCGGGTTTAGGACCAGGCACCCTTTGCGATGCTATGTGCCCCACTGTCTCCCCTGGCAGGGTCCAGCGACTGCCGATCCCTCCCTTGGGCTAATGTGATTGGTGCTCAGGTCGCACTTATGAGTGAGAACATGCTGCACTCAGTTCTTTGTTTCTGTGATCGATCACTAAGTGTGATGGTCCCCAGCTCCATCCAATTTGCTGCAGAGTTCACGATTGTGTCCTTCTTTATGGCTGTGTGATAGTCCATTGTGTGTATGTACCGCGTTTCTTTTATCCAGTCTACTTTTGATGGGGGGGGGGGTGGTGGGAGCGATTCTGCTGCTTCGGTCTTTTGTGACGAGTCTTTTTACCCCTCTTCCTCGTCTTAGTTCCTCAGTCCCAGTGTGGTCAGTGCTATGTAAGGGGTATGCTTCTTTATATTTATGGCTTCAGAATTTGACATTCTGTAAATTCTCTTTTTATTAACCTGGGATTCATACACGATGCACTGTTCCTTTTAAAGATGAGACAAAGTTCCAGTTTATTATTCTCAAATATTATTTTAGATCTTGGGAAATCAAATTAGAATATATTTCCTCTCCAATTCACTCTCACTCTCTAATTGCTGGGAAACTCTCCCATGACCAACTTTGCTGCCCTGACCCTGCCATCTTGGATTCTCTGCCTCTTCTCTGCCTCCGGGTGCACATGCTCCTAAGGCTAGGGTAGATGTCAACCTCCCATGGCCCAGTGTTTCTCTTCTCTCTGATTGCTTTCTCCTGGATGATCCACTAAGAATATTTTGTTCTCTTTTCTCAAGGTTCAGAATAATTGAATTGTCAACTGTGTAACTGAAGAACATGCATTTGTGAAACCTTCTCATGCTAGTACCTTTGATCTCATCATAAAAGAGTGAAATAGAGAAAGGAGAAAACACAGAAAAAAGAGAAGTAACTGGAACTGGATGGGTGTATTTTGTTTATGTTGAGGAGGAAGGTACACATAGAAAAACATAGCACCTGTAAATAACTAGGAATGGCATGATTTGAGACCAAAATTGTGCAAAACAATAATACATACTCTTGGATATTTTATCTGTATCTGTGAAAAAATAAAGTCTCTGCTTGTAAAACCTAACTGAATGTGTGTAGGCGGGTGATTTTGAAAAAAAAACTATGTGGCTCACCAGCATCTTCTGATCTTTACTCACTTCATCTTAATTTTATTTTATTTCTAAGTTACTTGATTTTAATCTCTATGGGTCCCCATTGAATGCTGTCTACTTTAACCTGAAGCCATTTTTTTTGCTTAAAACTTGAATCCCTCTTCCAGAATGTGGCAATTAATACGCATAAGAATTCTGCAATATAAAAACTGAAAGGAACTATCGCTTGATGACTCTGTCCATTAGGACTATTTTAGCTACAAATGACGAAACTCAACCTGAGCTAGGAACATGAATAAAAAAGAGGACCAAGGTGTTGGATCAAGTCATCAAACCATAGGAAGGACTGGAAATGAACTGGCTTTGGAGATGATTGAATCTGGGGATTCACAAGCTATTTTTTTCTCTCTGCATATTACTCTCTAAGTTTGTCTCTTTCTTTCTCTCTTACACATACACTCACACACACACACTCACACACACACTGCTCCCGTCTCTTTTTTTGCATGCTGCTGTTGTTTTTTCAGGCTAGCATTTTGATAAATCTTAAGCTTCAAGCTCACATGTTTTCAGCCCTGTGATCAGAAAAGAAAGATGGCATTTTTTCCCCCAGTTTCTCGTGAAATACTCCAAAAAAGCACTTCCATCGATCGGGCTTGAGTCATGTGTCCACGCCTAGGAACATTTACTTTGTTCAGAGGTGCAAGATAACATGATTAGCCCGTCATAGGTCTAACCTTGCCAGCGAGGGTGATTTATTATTAGAAGAAAGTTAATTATGACCCCGGCCACTGCTGGATTTACTGAGCTGGAGAGACACACTGCAATATGTATCTTTCAGATTCTGGGAAGTTTTGAATCCAGACCCTTGTTTAGGTTATTAGGTTTGCTAAGAAATCTTACTAATAAGTTTAAAATTGTTCATCACTTTAAATAGCATTTTATTAAAGTACAGTATATACATTAAAAGTGTATGGTTCGTAAGTACACAGCTTGATGCATTTTTACAAACCAAACACACCCGAGAAGCTAGCACTCAGATAAGAAACAGAATATCGCCAGCAGGCACTCTATAAATTCTCTTTTTGCCTCAGTCTAGTTGTTACCTAAGACATTCGTTATTCTGACAGCAGAGGTTAGCCTTGCCTGTTTTTATGTCTTACATAAATGGTATTTCTGCACTGTCTGCTTTTGGGGGTCTGACTTCTTTCATGTGATAATATGTTCGGGACATCAGAATGGTGTCCAAGAGAGTAAACCGTTGCTTAATATGGTGATACAGATCGCTGATGGATTGGCCTCTGAAGCTTTGAAAAGAATAATTATGGGCAGCCTTACACATATTACATTCAACTGCATGTAGGAGTCAACGTGTTCAACCAACAATCTCCTGGAGAAGCAATAATTTTGAGAACTGCATACTTGAATAGCACCCAAAGCTCAAGCAGTCAGTGGCAACTATACTCATAGTGTATTGACTAAAACCAGTACCAACATACCAAAATGGATCTGTGAGCCTTGGAAATTGGCCTTGATGTGTTGAATCAAGTGTAGATGGCTTTTTCTGAAGGTTCACCACCATTCTGAGAATGAATCTTAATTCTCCGGGGTTCTTTCCTGAGAATCATATTTGTATTAGATAGGCAAGTTAGAAAGTTGATAAAGATATCTGAATTTTAAAAAGAAAGAATAAAAAGGCGGGGGGGTGGGGAGAAGAAACAAGAAACAATGATGTCTGCGTAAACCATAGGTTTATGCTATGGAAACAGTAGGGCCAACCTACTATGGCAAGCCATTACTGGGAATGTGGTCTTTACTGCTGCTTCCCATAACCAGAATGCTTAACTTTAGAAGTTTATGTTTCCCGTGGTGAAATTGGTTGAGATTGGACGGATTGAGCATGGACACCGTTTCCTTCTTATGAGAAGCAGATACCGCCTAGAAACCTCTGTCGGTAAAAACTTATTTTTTGATGGTGGCACAAATTTGTTTGTTTTTCCCCAGACCAGACAGTATCCAGAATTTGTTGATCAGTGGCCTCTGGTAACTACCCCAGTTACGGGAAAATACACAGCATACGGAAAATGGCCTTTTTCCTGGGACGGGTAATAAAATAACATAGTATTATTATTGGTGTGTAGTGTGCTCAGCACAATTTAAAATTCTCTGTCATAACTGTGTCATGTAATAAAGGATGTGTAGTCTCTTTTTTTTTTTTTTTTTGAGTTGGAGTCTCACTCTGTCGCCCAGACTGGAGTGCAGTGGCCGCTCCCGGCCACCGCAGCCTCGACCTGCTGGGCTCCGGCGATCCTTCCGCCTCAGCCTTCCAAGTAGCTGGAATTA
>CAUYQG010197768.1:0-21506 GCA_963574415.1 Tarsius wallacei | reverse complement strand
ACGCCCAGCTAATTTTTTTGACTTATTGTAGAGATGAGGTTTTGCCTGCCCAGGCAGGTCTCGAACCCGCGGGCTCAGGCAATCCACTCACCTCAGCCTCCCAAGGCGCGGGATTACAGGCTGAGCCACCGAGCCCGGCTTCTTTATTTTTTATCTTTGTTTCTTATGTATTATTTGTGTGAACATTATTATCAACCTATTACAGCACAGTTCTATAGAGCTGATTGTGTTAGTTGGGTACCTAGGCTAACTTTGTCAGACTTACAAACACATTGTATTCACAAGCATGCTCTTGGAACAGAACTCGTTCATATGTAGGGGACTTACTGTAGTTCCGGCTACTTGGGAGGCTGAGGTGGAAGGATCACTCGAGCTCAAGAGGTTGAGGCTGTCGTGAGCTGTGATCACGCCACTGCACTCCGGCCTGGGGGACAGAATGAGACTCCAACTTAAAAAAAAAGTGATACAAAATGCTCAAAAGAAATCTGAGATTCTCTTAGGCATTCCAAGAATAGAATTTCTTTATGTCAACTTCCGTTGCACCTTGGGAGAGTGGACAATTACATTTAATTTAAATGGAGTGTAGGTAGTATGCTAAGAGTTAGCAATATATATATATAGATCAAGATGATGTGGAAAAGATCTTACAGGTGGGAGAAATAGTTTAGCTGCATAAAAAGTGAATTACTTTTCAGAAGAAAAATAAGAGTAACTAATCACTGGTAAAGCATAATTAAAAATAATTTATAATTTAAAGAAGCAACTATCCTCACAGGAACAATTTAAGCCACTTAGCAAATTAGGTGTCTTTTTTTTGCTTCTAACCTGAACCCTTGAGTGTCCCTGTTAGGCAGGCAAATGGAGTTGTTTATGGCTTGATGAAAGCTACCTCTTCTAATACCTTCAGGAGGCAGAGCTGGTCTTGAAGAGGGATGGGCAGAGAACCATAGGTCCTCAAGGAATTAAAGGAAGCAAGATGCATGACTCTTTTCTGCTGAGTTTCTACAACATTTCTGTTGGCTTTGAGAAAGTTTCTACAGGGATTATTGGGTAGAAAAGAATCCAGGGTCCCCATAACTCAATTTATCATAAGGGCTCAGGAAGTCTAGGCTGCTGGTTCTCAGTGTGAGGGCTTAGACACTAATTCCAGACGAATGGGTTACGGAGGACTGAAGCTCTTCTGAACTTAACCATCCTGATGTTGTGGGTGTAATAGCCAAGCAAATAATTTTAACAGCTGTGAATTTAAAAAGCTGTAATCTTGAATATTTAAGACTGGGACTATTAGAGTCCTTGAAAGGTCCCAAGTCAGTAAGGATACAATTGCAAGAGAGGATAAGAAGAGTACATCTTTCTGGACAGGGCAGCTTTCAACATTAAAACTATTCTGAAGCCATAAAAAACTGGCCACCAAAAATTGACACCTAGTGTGTTGACCACTGACCATGTGCATCTGTTCACCTGGCATTTGGAACAAGGACTGACTAACCCTTCTGGACTGAATAAGACCTATTTTCTTAGATGTTTCATGGTCAGTGAAGTGATGATAAAAAAATCCTCCTGCCAAAATATGTTTAAAGAAATGTATCCTAAGCCAGTATGAGTGACCGCAGTCAGGGTTACACAATGTCAAGTGGTCCGGAGAAATTGTGTCCAGTGATAGGGTTATAGATTGCTTTTATACATTTCAAGGAGACAGGAATTGCAGGTAAAATCATAGATTAATATGAAGAAGGTACACCAATATGAGGAAGGTATACATTGGTTCATCCTGAAAAGGCACAACATATTGAAGGATTGGGGGTGCCTTACAAGTCATAGGTGTGTTTTAGGGATTCTTTAGCTGATAATTGGTTGAGAGAGTTAAGTTATTATCTAAATACTTGACATCAGTAGAAAGGAATACCTGAGTTAAGATAGGGGGTTGTGGAGGCCAAGGATTCTTATTATGTAGATGAAACTTCAAAGGTGGAAGCCCTTTGAGAGAATAGATGGTAAATGTCTCTTTTTAGACTTTAAAGGTGTCAGGTTCTCAGTTAATCTTTCTTAAATCCAGAAAGGCCTAAAGGGGGAAAACTTGGCTATATTAATGGAGATTCTCTACAGATGCAAATTTCTACCACAAAAATGACTTGGTAGGGCCATTTCAATATGTTGGACCGATGGCAGTCATTTAAAAATGTCAAAGAAACATATTTTTGGATAACATATTTTGATTTCCTTCAGTGTATTTTATCTGGCATGTGATGATATACCTGAGTCATTTTGGAAAGTAAGCCACAGGACATAGGGTTAATAAAAAAAACCTGCCTGATAAGGTTGTATAGTTTATAGGGCATGACTCCCCAGACTCCTTAGATAGGAATTTGGGCAAGAGAATAAAGATCAGAGTTTATTCCTCAGAGGTGAGTATGTGATAAGGGGTTGATTTTCTCATTAATAATATTTGCCATACAGGATTCCAGGTACTTTACTTATAATCTTTACCACAGTTGTTTATGGGAGACTCCATCATTGTTGCTATTTAAGAGATGAGAAAATGGCAGAGAGGTTAAGTAACTAGCCCAAGGTCATACAGCTGCTAAATTTTTGCTTGAGCCTTCAGATCTACACAGGCTGGAGCCAGAGATTAAAACATTAGCTGAGAAAATAAAAGTAGCTACATTGGTCCCTGAAGCTTATAAAAGGGGTCATGTGAGTTACATTAGGCATGAAATGTGATTCAGTAATTTATCGAAATTCGATCTAATTCAACAAACTTTTGCTGAATGCCTACTGCTTTTCAGTTATTATGCAAACTTGAGGGAATCAAAGAACAAGCCACACCCTTTCCTCAAGGAGCTTTTGGCCAAACGTGATCTCATGCTTTGTCTTTATTCAGACAGCAGCTTAAAACTGGTATGGAAACTGTTGTCTTGAGAAAAACTACCCTGAAAAAAAAGAAGCAGCCTTCATAGATGCCTACCGTGTAGGAAAACAAATAAAAACCCTGATGCTGACAGGCACCTGCATGAAAGACAGAAAGTATCTGACAGGGTCAGACCAGGCACCCCTTCAAGGAAGCAAGCACTCCGCAGGGGTATGTTTAAAGCTTGTTTCATTAAGGTGTTTTCAAACTGTGACCGACCATGGGTGAGAGCTCTCCTGCAGCTTAGAAGCCTCCCATGATGCTAAGTGGATGCTAAGGAAAATCAAATCAAGCTGATTCGCTATCTTTATAGAGTATTGTGTGTGTGTGTGTGTGTGTGTGTGTGTGTGTGTGTGTGTGTGAGAGAGAGAGAGAGAGAGAGAGAGAGAGAGATATTGAGAGATAAAGAGATCTTCTTTGGGCAGCATTCTCTTGTCTGCAGCATGAGAATACCATAGAGCTCAGTTTCCTAGAGTAGTGCCTGGTTGGGGAGGGAGGATTCCAAGTTTAGAGCAGGAGTTGGCAAACTTTTTTTTATGTAAAGAAGCAGATAGTAAATATTTGGGGTTTTGCAGGCCATTTGGTCTCTGTTGCAACAACTCAACTTTCCATCATGGTATGAAAGCAGCTATAGATAATATGTAACTAAATGAGTATGGCTGTGTTCCAATAAAACTTTATTTACAGACACAGTCTGTGGGCCAGGTTTTGCCCACAGGTCATAGTTTGCTGCTGTCAGCTTTAGAGGTTTTAGCTCTAGCCCCTCAGGAGTGAGAAAAAGGAAGGAAGCATCCTGAGCTTGATGTCACAGTGACTCAAGAATGGGAATGGGAAGGTGTGTGTCATGTAGAAGGTCAAGGTATATTTCTTGAATGTCTGAAATTTGCCACATTCAGGAGAGTGAATGTATCACTTACTTCCATATGCTTTGGACAGAAATAGGGCAGGTATGGTATATTAAAAAACCTTTTGGAATATTACACAGCCATAAAGAAGGACAAAATTATAAACTTCACAGTAACTTGGATGGATTTGGAGTCTATAATACTCAGTGATCTATCACAGAAACAAAGAACTGAGTACCACATGTTCTCACTCATAAGTGGACCCTGAACAATTATCATAATACTATAAGAAAGGGAGGCAACCCCCTTGGGTCCCCTCCTACTGTGGGAGCTTTTCTGTCTTCTCAATAAATCCTGCTTTAAAAAAAAGAAAGGGGCCAGGCTCGGTGGCTCAGCCTGTAAATCCTGTGCTTTGGGAGGCCGAGGTGAGTGAATTGCCTGAGCCCGCGGGTTCGAGACCCGCCTGGGCAACTTGGCGAGACCTCATCTCTACAATAAATCAAAAAATTAGCCGGGCGTGGTAGCATGCACCTGTAGTTCCAGCTACTTGGAAGGCTGAGGCAGAAGGATCACCGGAGCCCAGCAGGTCGAGGCTGCGGTGGCCCGGAGCGGCCACTGCACTCCAGTCTGGGAGACTGAGTGAGACTCCAACTCAAAAAAAAATAAAAAAAGGGGTAATCCTGCATTGTAACCCACATCTTCAAAATAAAAAAATTTAAAAAAACCTTTTAATTTTGGAATAATTTTAGATTTGCAGAAGAATTGCAAAGACAATATAGTGTTGAGGCTCACAAAATGATACTCCACAGAAGACTTAAAAAGCAGCTTCAGAAGTTGAATTCCTCTCTGAGACATTCTCCTGTCCTCCTGTCTCTCATCCTTCATTCTTCCCCAAGGCTAGTCTTACTGAAATTCCTCTTTCTCAAGGTGAATCATAGAAACCAGAACCCTCTTTTTCCAAAACCAGCCTTAACATCTAAAAAATAAACTTTCTGTGTAAGAACTGGCCACAAAAAAATCCACTGATCTATCTTATTTAATTGTGGGTCATAAGACTCCCATTCCAGAAAGGGTCCTGCTCTCATACCCAGGAGGAAGGAATCCTGCACAGAGTAGTCAGGAAGAATCTGAACAGACAGGCCTTGCCATGTTTCCCCACGCGATCTGTTAGCATTATATCATACACCTTTTTTGTTATCACAGTTATATATGGCTGTCAATTCTTCATCGAACCTAAGCATAAAAATAAATGTTTTCCCTATATCTTTGATTTTCAGTCTGAAGCCTCCCATGTCATGTAAAGCTATGATTAAATACGAAATTCGACTTTCCCTCATGATTAAAAATGCTCAGCAAAATAGTTTGTTGTATAGAAAGTTTATGTATGGAAAGATTGTACTTCAACCTCATAAAGATCATATGTAACAAACTGTCAGCTCACATCATACAAAATGGGGAAAAGCTGAAAGCTTCCTCTCTAAGATTTGCAACAAAACAAGGATACTCACTTTCATCACTTTTATTCAACATAAAACTTATATTCTGCCTAGGAAGTCCAGGGCAGAGCAATCAGATAAGAAAAGTTAGTAAAGAATATCCAAATCAAGAGAAGAATGGATAAAGAACATGTGGTATAGATACATGATGGAATACTATCCACCTATAAAAAATAATAGAATCATTTGTAGTAACATGACTGAGCCGGGGGGACATTGCGTTAAGTAAAATAAGCCAGTCACAAAAAGACAAATACCACAGGAGCTCACACATGTGTGGAATCTAAAAAGTTGTTGTCATAGAAGTAGAGAGTAGAATAATGGTTAGCATAGGATAGGAAGTGTAGGAGTTAGGGAGATAGTGAGAGACTGGTTAAAAGCTCTGGCAGTCCATTGCATAGTAGAATGACTAGAGTTATTGATAATGTTTTACATATTTCAAGATAGCTGGAAGAGAACTTTTAAATGTTCTTATCACAAAGCTATGATAAATCTTTAAGATTATGAGCATGGTAACTACCTTGATTTCATTTTTACCTAACCTAGCTTATGTATGTATTAAAATGTAACATTATACTCTGTAAATATGTAAATTATTATACATCAATCACCAAAAAAACTATGAACACATAGTTTTGCAATGCTTTTCTCTTCTTGACGTGTCCTTTGTTATGGGGTGTCAATTATAACCTTATGATAAGGAGAAAAGGGATCACCCTCTTTCTGCCCCTACAGCAGAGTTCCCATGTACCCATCACCCACTTTCCCTTAATGCTTATATCTAGCTTTACCGTAGTCCATCTGTCAAATCTAAAAAACCTACTTTGGTACTTTACTGTAGTATAATAAAAAAGTATACATATGTTGACATAGAGCTCCTAAAACCTTTGAAATTTTCTGAGTATGAAGATTGTCTTTTGCTATTGTTAACAAGCCCTTTTCTGACCATGCCTGAGTTTATGCCAATAGGGTGACTCTTCAGGTGCAGGGAAGGACTTTGCTTGTTTCAGGATGGAGTCTGATTGCCAGAGGAACTAAATATGTGATTAGAGGGTTGGATTTTCAGCCCTATTCCCTGACGTCTGGGGAAGGGAGGGAGAATGGAGATTGAAATCAATCACCAATGGCCAATGATTTAATCAATCATGTTCACATAATGAAACTTCAATAAAAACTCTTGAACAATGATATTGGAAGGGCTTCCTGCTTGATGAAAAACATCAATGTGCTGGGTAGGAGTGACCCACCTGAACAAGGCATGGAGTCTCTGTGCCATTTTTCCTATCCCTGCCCCATACCTTGCCCTATGCATCCCTTCCATTTGACTGTGCTTGAGTTGTATGCTTTATAATAAACTGAAAATGGTAGGTAAAGTCTCTTGAGTCATTCTAGTGAACTATTAAACCTGAGGAGGGAATTGTAAGGATTCCTGAATTTGTAGTTAGCTGGAAGTTAGCTGCGAATAGTCTGGGCATCCCATTTGTGGCTGTCATCTGAAGTGACTGAGATGACTGAAAGCAGCCTTTTGGGACTGCGACTTTAACATGAGGGTTTTTCACTAATTCTGGATAGTTTTCAGAACTGAATTAAACTGTAGGATGACCAACCAGTGTAGGAAAATTGGTTGTTGTTTGGAAAAACCAAGCACAACTACTATTAACTAAATTCCAGACCTTATTTTGATTAGTTTTTTTTTTTTTTTATCATTAGTTTTTTTCCTTCATTCTGTTCCAGAATCCAATCCTGGCTACCTCATTGCATTTGGTTGTCATGTCTCCCTAATCCCCTCTGGTCTGTGATATTTTCCAGTCTTTCCTTGTTTTTAAAGAGAGTTTTGAGGAGTCAAATGTTTTGGAAAATGTCCCTCAATTTGTGTTTTTCTTATGTTTTTTCTCATGATTAGACTGGAATTATTATTTTTCAGAGGGAGTATTCCGGAGGTGTAGTGCCCTTCTTATCATATCATATTAGGTGTATCTTATATCCATGTCATATCACTGGAGATGTTAACCTTGACTACTTGGTTAAGGTAGTGTTTGCAGATTTCTTCACTTTTCAGTTACTACTTTACAGGATGTTATATTTTCAAAGTGCTTATTTAAATAAAGTAAATTGTAAAGTAAATACAATATAGTAGGGGCTTACCGCAGTATAAAATTATGTGATATGAGCCAGAAATAGACCTTTGTGATTTAATAACCAAGTATGGGAATTGTTTATTACTGTAGCTACACCTAGTCTATCCAGAATAAATGAGGATAATAAGATTCAGAGAGGTTAAGCAACTTGTATATGTCTACATAGCTAGTAAGTGATAGAACAGGACTTAGAACCTAGTCTGTCAGATTCAAAATCTGGTTTATTAGTCAGGTTAAGCTAGGTTATGCTGCAGTAACAACTTACTCGAGGTTTATCACAATAAAAGTTTGTTTCTTATACATATTAAATCCTCTGCAGTCTGAGTAACTCCTCAGGGGAGTTGTCATTCACATGGTGTTTCAGCAAGTTGGACCACTTTGATCTTGTGGCTTTGCCATCTCAAAGTGAGGCCCTTCAAGTTCACTGTGGCAGGAAAAAGTAAGACTAGAAATTACACAGAGGCATTTCCCTGCCTAAACCTGGAAGGTTGCATGTCTCTTTTATGTATACAACTAGTGTTCACAGAGTCCCTCTCCACAGCTGATCATCTGGCCTTGTCTGACTGCAAGGTACAGGGAAACATGACTTCCAATATGTGCATTAAGGAAGAACAGACATCAGTGAACTTATAAATGACTGTGACACCATTTTTTTTCTTTTTTTTTTTTGAGTTGAAGTCTCACTCTGTCGCCCAGACTGGAGTGCAGTGGCCGCTTCCTGCCACCGCAGCCTCGACCTGCTGGGCTCCGGTGATCCTTCCACTCAGCCTTCCAAGTAGCTGGAACTACAGGCACGCTCTACCATGCCCGGCTAATTTTTTGATTTATTGTAGAGATGAGGTCTTGCCAAGTTGCCCAGGCAGATCTTGAACCTGCGGGCTTAGGCAATCCACTCACCTTGGCCTCCCAAAGCATGGGTTTACAGGCTGAGCCACAGTTTTTTTTCTTCTAGGCTATATTGTCTCAGTTACAAGGCTCAGAACATCCCGGAGCAAGTCAAGAAGTAGGGAGTATCAGGACTTAGTGAGAAGGAATTCTACTGGAGATTAAAACTTTCTCTCTGTTGATCTTTCTCTGAGACCCCAAGTTTTCAGCAGAAATTTTCAATTTCAAATCCTAATTCAGAGCAGCCTCTGAAGGGTAGAAAGGCCCTCTCCTGTTCCTTTCCCAGCCTTTACCCTTCTTATTAGGTAAGTTTATTTTACTAGACCAGGCATTAAGCAGATACATTCACTTGGCTTATTCTAGCTTTAATGTTTACGAAGTAGAAATCCAAGTGTCTTTGGGCCCAAGCCATTTCCTATTCCAAGACACAGAGCCCAAAGAGTAATTCTAATTTTGTTTGTGTCCCTCTGAAGCTCTGAAGGAGTTACACGTGTATAATCCATAGCAACTCAGATGAAAGTATCACAACCATTCCTCTTCTTTGCAATGCCAGAAATCCTAGGATCCTCTTCTCCCAAGCTGAAGAACTCCCCACCCATGTCCTCTTGTCTATACCACATCCCAGTTCTTGAAAGCTCTCTCCTCCTCCTTGAGCACCATTTTACGTGACACAATACTAATGTGTCATATGCTCCCATCATATCCAGCCTTCCAGTATTCTGATGACTTTGCTTTTGAGAATTTGTCCTGAGGGCTTTGTTTTTGATTTGTTCCTCATCTGAAGAAGGAGGAAACCAAGCAGGGAATACCAAATGCTCCATAGATAGCAGGTTACATGGGCGGTGTGCATCCCACCTCAGGGATTTGAGTGACCTCCTTGACATGCCTATTGCTCCCCCAGAGTTTTGCCTACTTGAGTAGACCCTGGCTGGGACTTCCTTCCCACTCAAAATGTCATGGACCCAGGCCTATATTTGCTGTTTTTCAAACTATGTTTTGTGGGGAAAGTAGTCTAGAGAAATGTGCCATGAAAAAGAGAATTGCATGATCAAATGCATTTGGTGAAGCTTGGGTTAGATAAAATCAAACAGGCCTCCATACTGTAGAACTTCCCATAGGACAGTGCATAAGCGCATGAGATTGGGAAACTCCCAAAGCTGTTGCAGAAAACAGTGTTCCCCAAACTTGCCTAACATAAGAACACTTTGGCCACGTAGCATGTGGAGAACAGATGCCACTTTGGAAAATGCTGATCTAGCAAATATTAAGGGCAAAGACAGCTTTAATTATTTATTTTATTTTGAATTTTTTATTTTAAAGATGTGGGATACAATTTAGGGTTAGGTATACAAATGTTTATTATGCAGGTACCCTTGTTGATGAGGTGTGCTCCTCTCCCCTGGCAGTTTCCCACTACTGGCAATCCCTTTCTTATAGTATTATGATAATAGTTCAAAGTCAACTTGTGAGTGAGAACGTGTGGTACTCAGTTCTTTGTTTCTGTGATAGATCACTCAGTATTATAGACTCTAAGTCCATCCAAGTTGCTGCAAATTCATAATTTTGTCCTTTTTTATGACTGCATAATATTCCATCATATATATGTGCCACATTTTTAAATCTAGTCCTCTTTTGATGGGCAGCATGATTGGTTCCATGTTTTTGCTATTATGAATAATGCTACAATAAACATGTATGTGCAGGTTATCTTTTGCATATAGTGATTTGTGTTTCTCCAGGCATATTCCCAGAAGGAGGATTGCATGGTTGTATGGAAGGTCAATTTTTAGATATTTTTAGGAATCATCAAACTGTTTTCCACAGAGGCTGTACTAGTTTACACACCCACCAACAGTGTAGAAGTGTTCCATTTTTGCCACATCCTCTTCAGCATCTGTTGTTTTTTGAGTTGATGATGGCCATCCTGACTGGAGTTAGGTGGTATCTCAGTGTATTTTTAATTTGCATTTCTTGATGACTAGTAAGGCTGAACATTTTTTCATGTATCTGTTGGCTGCTTGTATGTCTTCTTTTGAGAAGTGTCTATTCATATCTTTTGCCCACTTTGTAATGGGGCTGTTTGTTTTTTTCTTTTCAGCATGTTTGAGTTTCTCGTAGATCCTAGATGTTAGGCCTTTGTCAGATATACAGTTAGCAAATATTTTTTCCAGTCTGTGGGCTGTCTCTCCACTCTCTTGATGGTTCTCTTTTGCTTTGTAGAAGCTTTTCAGTTTGATGAGATTCTATTTGTCTATTTTATCTCTTATGGCATGGGCACCTAGGGTTTTGATCAGAAATTGGTTGCCTATTCCAATTTCCACAAGGGTGTCTCTTGCATTTTCTAAGGTTCTTATAGTTTGAGGTTTTACATTTAGGTCTTTGATCCATTTAGAGTTGATTTTTGTGTATGGTGATCAGTGGGGGTCTTGTTTTAATACTCTGCATGTGATCAGCCAGTTTTCCTTAGCACCATTTCTCATCTCCCCAGGGGTTGATGGTGGAGGCTTTGTTGAAGATGATTTGGTTGAGAAATTCAGGCTTTGCTTCCGGAATCTCTATCCTGTTCTATTGGTCTATATGCCTGTTTTTGTACCAATACCAGGCTGTTTTGATTATTGTAGCCTTATAATAAAGTTTGAAGTCTGGGAGTGTGATACCTCCCACTTTGTTTTTTTTGCTGAGGATTGTTTTGTCTATTCGTGGTCATTTATGTATCCATATGAATTCCTGTTTTGTCCTTTTCCAGGTCTGAGAAAGATAGATTTATTAAAAAAACAAAAAACAAAAAAACCCATTCCTGGCTTGGCATGGTGGCTCACGCCTGTAATCCCAGCGCTTTGAGAGGCCAAGGTGAGAAGATTGCCTGAGCCTAGGAGTTCGAAACCAGCCTGGACAACATGATGAGACCTCATCTCTATAATAAATAATAACTAAAAGAATTAGCTGCGCATGGTGGTGTGTGCCTGTAGTCCCAGCTACTTCGAAAGCTGAGATGGAGGGATCGCCTGAGCCCAGCAGGAAAAGGCTGTGGTAGCCATGAATGTTCGTGCCTCTGCACTCTAGCCAACTCAAAAAATAACAACAGCAACAACAAAAACTATACACACACACATACACACAACCACTTCTATTTGCATACCTTTTTAAAAAGGCTTTTTATTTATAAGCAATAAACAAAATTTGTATGATTTAGCGTTTACAAAGTCTTTTACATTTATTCACTCATTAAAATTGTTAATTTGCTGGGCTTGGTGGCTCAGCCTATAATCCCAGCACTTTGGAAAGTCCAAGTGAGTGGATTGCCTAAACCCGCGGGTTTGAGACCAGCCTGGGCAACTTGGTGAGACCTCGTTTCTACAATAAAAATATATTTTAAAAAATTATTATTATTATTTGAGTTGGAGTCTCACTCTGTTGCCCAGACTGGAGTGCAGTGGCACGCTTCTGGCCACTGCAGCCTCAACCTACTGGGTTCGGTCGACCCTTCTGCCTTAGCCTTCCAAGTAGCCGGAACTACCATGCCCGGCTAATTTTTTGATTTATTGTAGAGACTAGGTCTCGCCAAGTTGCCTGGGTGGGTCTCGAACCTGCGGGCTCAGGCAATCCACTCGCCTCGGCCTTCCAAAGCGCTGGGATTAAAGGCTGAGCCACCAAGCCTGGCCTAAAAAAATTAATTCATTTTTTAAAACAACACAAATTTAATTTTTAATTTTTAAATTTTTTAATTTCACTTTTAACTTAATCTTTTGCATGGGTAATACAAAAACAAAGAATGAGTAGTAGTCAATAAAAAGTTCCTCTCATCACATCCTTGTCTTCCATATGCTCAGATTCCATTTTCTTCCTCCATTACAAGGCAGCTCCTATGATTACACTATTCACTTTTCTTTTTTCTTTTTTTTTTAATTTTAATTTTTAAATTTTTTGTTTGTTTGTTTTTGAGTTGGAGTTTCACTCCGTTACCCAGACTGGAGTGCAGTGGCGCGCTCCCGGCCACTGCAGCCTCGACCTGCTGGGCTCAGGCGATCCTTCCGCCTCAGCCTTCCGAGTAGCTGGAACTACAGGTGTGTGCTACCACTCCCAGCTAATTTTTGATTTATTGTAGAGATGAGGTCTTGCCAGGTTGCCCAGACGGGTCTCAATCCCGCGTGCTCAGGCAACCACTCACCTCAGCCTCCCAAAGCGCTGGGATTACAGGCTGAGCCACCGAGCCTGGCTATTCATTTTTCGTACAGACTTTATTTATATATAATGCAGGAAAATACAGCACAGTTTTTCAACCTCCAATTTCTTAACTGAAAAGGAAAATTTTACAGCACTTTAAAATATGAAGCTTATTGAAGTATAGTTTATACAAAATAAAATCCATCCTTCTATGGCATACAACTCAGTGAGCTTAAACAATATGTCCTGTTGGTTGACCACAGCCCCAGTCATGATAAAGACTAGTTCTATTTCTCCAAAACATTTTCTTATACCCCCTTTGCAGTCAAATCTCTCCCTCTACCTTCAGCACCTGTTAACCACTGGTTTGTTTTCCAGTTTTGCCTTTTCTATAATGCCACATAAATTGAATCATGTTGTAATATATAGTCTTTTTTTTGGTCTGGCTTCTTTCACTTACCATCATATTTTTGAGATGTGTGTATAAGAAGTTCATTCATTTTTGTTGCTTTGTAGTACTCTGCTTTTTTGGAGGAAAAAATTTTCCCATACCAACTTAGCTTCAAGTGGTTGGGAGCCTGTGAATTACTGAAAACAGGGAGATTAGCAGGAGAAAGGGTTTATTATACATGCATGTGGGAACATTTTATAAGGAGTGATACTTTGTTATGGCAGCTTTAACAAATTAAGATACGGGCAAGAGTTTATATTTTGGGCTATTAAGGTGATAGTGGTAAGGTATACAAGGTTCCAATTAGGCTGATTTACATAATTCCTTATGATGTCTCAGTGCTATGTTAGCCCTCCTACTTTGTGAGAAAATCTTCCAGAAGGGCACTTATGGGGGCTAAACTCATGGAAAAATCTGCTTTAATTATTAAAGGAATGTTCAGAAAAGATTTTTCTCCATAGCTGTGATTTGTCCAAATGTTTTCAGTTTAAAATAGTATTTGTGCTATTCTCTTCACACTGTATGAATGAATGCCCCATCACTTTCTTCTCCATTCACCAACTGAGAGTACTGTGTGTGTTCCCAGTTATTGGTGATCATGAAGAAAGCTGCTATGAACATTTTAGTACAGGTCTTTGTGTGGACATGTTTCTATAAATACTGTTATGGGTTGAAATGTGTTCTCCTAAAGTTCCTATGTTGATCTTAATCTCCATGTTAGTCCATTTGGACTGCTATAACGAAACACCATAATTTGGGTTGTTTATAGCAATAGAAATTTTTTTCTCTTAGTTTTGGATACTGGGGATTCCAAAATCAAGGCACTGATTAATTTGATGCCTGGTAAGGGCCCACTTTCTGGTTCATAGATGGTATCTTTTTGCTGTGTCCTCACATGGTAGAAGGGGTAAGACAGCTTTCTGTGGTCTCTTTTATAAGGGAGCAGAGCCCCTCATGATCTAATCACTTTTCCAAAGGCCTCACTACCTCATACTATTGTCTTGAGGGTTAGGATGTCAACATATGAAATTTTGAGGGCAACAAACATTTAGACCATAGCACCCCAGTACCTCAAAATGTAACAGTATGTGAAGATAGGGTCTTTAAGATGTGATTTTGTCAGGTGCAGTGTTTCCCACCTGTAATCTTAGCACTCTGGGAGGCAGAGGCTAGAGGATTGCCTGAGCTCAAGGGACTGAGACCAGGCTAGGCAACTTGGTGATATCTTGTCTCTATAATATATAAAAAAGTGATTCGGGGCATGGTAGAGCACATCTGTAGTTCTAGCTACTTAGAAGGCTGAGGCAGAAGGATCACTTGTGCCCAGCAGGTCGAGGCTGTGGTGGCCACGGGTGTGTCGCTGCACTCTAGCCTGGGTGACAGAGACTCTGATTCAATAAAGAAAGAAAGAAGGAAGGAAAGAAAGAAAGAAAGAAGGAAAGAAAGAAAGAAAAATGTGGTTTAGGTAAAACGAGATGATATGGATGGGTCTAATTAAAGATGGCTAGTGTCCTTATAAGAGAATATTAAGACACAGACACACACAGAGGGAAACCATGAGGGGACACAGGGAGAAGGCAGCCATCTGCAAGCCTAGGAGATGCCTCAGGAGAAACCAAACCTGCTGACACCTTGATCTTGAACTTCTAACCTCTAGAACTGAGGAAGTAAATTTCCATTGTTTAGGTCATCCACTCTGCGGTACTTTGTTATGGCAGAATTAACAAATTAATACATGCCATAGATTATATCTTTTTTTTTCATATTAGTAAATAAGGAGCTTTCACGTACTTTTGGAGCTATATAATATACTCTTGTGTGAATTTGATCCTTACAATAACTCTGAAAGGAAAGTAATCCTAATTATCTCAAGGTTAAAACAATCACAGACAATTTGAGACTTACAAATGTTCCTAGCTAGTAGGTAGAAGAAATGAGAGTTGGCCCTAATCCAACTCCAAGTCCAAATCCAAGTCTTATGTTGTTTATAAAATCAAGTATAATGGCCTCATCTAGGTTTTTAGCTCTGCCATAATTTGTCTTTACCATTTTGTTTTATTTTATATTTTATTTCATTTTATTTGAGTCAGAGTCTCACTCTGTCGCCCAGGCTGTAGTGCAGTGGCATACTCTCGGCTACTGCATCCTTGACCTGTTGGCCTCAGGCGACCCTTCCATCTCAGCCTTCCAAGCAGCTGGAACTACAGACGCATACCTCCATAACTGACTAATTTTTTGATTTATTGTAGAAACGAGGTCTTGCCAAGTTGACCAGGCTTGTCTCGAACCCCTGGGTTCAGGCAATCCTCTCAACTCTGTCTCCTAAAATGCTGGGATGACAGGTGTGAGCCAGTGCCCCTGGCCTATCTTTACCATTTTAACCAACTCCTCCTTCTACTGGTCCCTAAAACAACAAATCCTCTACTCCATTCACTTCATTTAACCTATGTAATAGAAAAAAACTTATTTGAAATATTTCTACGTGAATTTCAATAGTCTGCAAACATTGCTGTCCTAGGGCTTCCTGACTTAGAACCAACAAGTTTCAGTGCCTCAGAGGAGGATAATCCTTAAAGTAATGCCCTGCTCACTTAGCTTCAACTGCCAAACAAGATTTCTGTTTTATTTAGATTCAAGAAAATAGGCACCATCCTAGCGTCATACTCCTGGCAGTTTAAACAAGCAAGGGCCGGTCCTGGTTGCAGTGAGTTGCAGCTAAGAGACTTCCTGGTTACTTGGAGGTAGAAGACTGATGCTTCTTCCTAGCCAAGGGGATTGTGGAAAGAAAGAAGGAAGGAGAAAGCAGTAGAAGCAAGGGCTTTGACTCTGTGCTCAGATCACCCCAGTGGGCTATGTGTTCATATAGGAAGGGGAGTTCTGAGGGCAGATTTGCTGCACTTCACGTTTGGGTGTCTGGAGTCTGGAAGGACATTACCTTCTAAATTCCCTTGCCTGACCCTGTTAAGCAAACACCCAGCTAGAGCTTTCTTGAACTGCTCTAGGTCCCTATGTGCCATAGGTGGATTCTAGAAATTCCATATGTGCTGTGAAGAGTGGGAGATACAGAAAGTGTTGGCATTCACTGAGCCTTGTTGGATTCTGCCATGAAAACGATAAGCAGACGTTTCTAGGAGAGAGCTGATGCCAGGGACAAGTGGAGGATGTGGCAGAGAGGAGTGCAGGGAAGTATCAAGAACTGAGGGGAGGCCAACTCAGGCAGAGACCACCGTGGATGCTAGAATATCATTCTTGCCCAAACCTTCTTACCAAATGCATGAGGGTCAATGAAAAAATTCATATCTGTTATGCATGAAAGTGCCTACATTTTCTTTGCCCATTTGATTTTTGTGTGTACCAAGTCAACATGGAGAATCAGAGACAACACATGCAAAATAGTCACCATTCAAAGGAATGATGCTTTTGCCGTTCCATTTGGGTTGAAGAGCCAGTTTATCTTTTGGTCTCATTGATGTAGGGTGTGAGTTTCTCATTGATACCTACTTTCATGTTGCCCATGGGTTGTCCAGCCAGACACAAGTTTGTGTCTTAAAACTTTGCCAAGTCCCATATGGACTTCTCTAAGGGAGACACTCCCTATTTTCAATGAAAGTAGCCCTTGGAGCCGGAGATAGCTAAAAGTTGTTGCTGGCAGGCATAGCTTGACTTAGGACTACACTTTTCAGGACCTCTTGCATCCAGATCCAGCCAACATCAGAACCAATGATGAGGAGCAGAAGCAATGAGTTCCTGCCTCCCTTTGGGATGCTCTCTTTTCTCTCCTCTCATCTGTACATTGGCTGCAGAGGACTTTGATGCCCTAGGGGTTGGGACAACTTGTGTTCCTGAATCATCACATCAAGGAAAATATTGCACTGAATTATTACAGAGAATGAGGAATAAACTTCTACTGTGTTAAGTCCCTCTCAATTGTAGCAGATACTAACACTCATTAATGAATAATTTCTCCAACAAAGGATTGGGGAATTTTAACACATAGAAGTGTGGTGT
Source organism: Tarsius wallacei (assembly GCA_963574415.1). NCBI lineage: Eukaryota > Metazoa > Chordata > Mammalia > Primates > Tarsiidae > Tarsius > Tarsius wallacei. The sequence continues at coordinate 4,611 of CAUYQG010197768.1, read as the reverse complement.
TGGTATCAAAGGGTACATGGGAGGAACCGGTGGTACTGAGATACACTCCTGTTATATAGTTCATGGACCACTTATCATGTTGAGATCATTGCACTAAGTATCAAGCACCAAAACAAAACGAGGTAACCCTGCCAAGACAACTTGTGTAGCCTCCTCTTATTTACAAAATGCTTCCTCACTCATCATTCTCATATGACTTTGAAAGAACATCTTATTAGGCAACCAGAGCCAGAAAGACTCATCTTTAAAGATGCAGCTATTGGGAAGTCAATAGAATAAATTGATAATAAAATAACACAGAGCTTAGCCCTTTTATTTTAACTTAAACATACCTTCTTTTACCAACATTTTGATGTAGCTTTGTATGTGCGTGTGGATCCACTCATTAGAGTTGTACTTTGTTTTCCTTACACAAACCTCTTGCATAATGCATCACCTGTAATTTCTAGGTTTAATTTCTTAAAGGTGAAATCAAAACCTAAAGCACTTCCAAGGCATTGGAAGCTCAGAATCCTTCTGGATATTATCATTTCCTCCAATCATTCATGGTTGTTTCACCAAAACCTAGCTGGATGCAATTTTTTTATGAATTAAGAAAGGTAGATTTATTAAAGGAAAGAGATGTTGTGGAGGGCACAATGGGCAGGACAACAGTGAGAGTGTCTTCTGTCTGTTTCCGGATAGCAATTTTTAAGGTTTATTGCCTTTGCTGTGACTTTCCTTGGTATCAACTTGGTTTCCATAGAAACAAGATCTTTTTGTACTCATATTTCATTTGTCTGGATAATATTTAATAAGATTACACAGTTATATTAATTGGCAAACCAGTTTGTGAACAAATGCAGCTGACATTCGGTAAAAATGGCAGTGTATGGGTACATAATTTGTGTGATTCAGTGAAATAGTCTGGGTGTTTAGTAGAGGAAACAGAGAATATCACTCAGTTCAATAAATGGTGACTTCTTCCTCTGGGCAGTGAAGCACCTTGCCATGTCTTGGTGAATGGTTCCCAGGCAGGATTTCAGCTCTTGCTCCCTCCCTCAGTCCAAAATCCTTGTGTAGAGCACAACCTGGTTGGACATCCTTACATGGTGGCATAGTCTATTATATCTGTAAAAGTTAAATATTATACCAAGATGGAAATAAGTGACTACTCTAAATTACCAAGTTGCCAACTGCAGGAATTATAAATTGGACCTATGCCTTTACTACCCAACCCAGAGTGGACTAGACAACCTGGTCCAGTGTCGAGGTAAACCACTTTCTCTTATCTTGGTCATGAGACCAAAACTTCTGAAGTATTTTTCAAGTATTTAGTATACTTGGCCAAGTCATGTGCATGGCTGCTGCTGGGCCTCCACTCACATGGTTTGTTCTCCCTAGGTTATTGCTACAATTACATAATGCTTGCTCATCTCCAGTTCTCTCCCTCTGCACTTTCTTTTTTGAATGTTCTCATTTGTTTCAGAATTCTCTTTGTTAATCTCTACTGTTGCACTCTATGCCAAGGCTTTTATGTATTGCCCCTACGCCAGCAATCCTTCCCATTTCCTCTCTGCTTTACCTTCTACCCAGAGAGTCTGCACCAAGTATGATTTTGTTCTTGTCCAGGGACAGGTAAGTGATTCAGAAGCGACCATTGTGGGCAATAACATTTTGCTTTTTTAAGAGACAGAATTGGGCAGCTGGGAGAGGTGTGCAGAGAAAGAGAGAGTAATTATCTTGGTTCCTGACAGTTTTCAAGTTCTCAGTTCCAACATTCATCCATCCATTTCACCATCCATCTGTTCATTCATGGGACAAACATGCCCTGAGTGCTTACTTGGGTTAGAAAAAAGGAAGTTATTGCAAGGGTTTCAGCTTTTATTCTGAGTAGGACAGGGAGCCACTGGAACAGAGAATGACTTGATTTTGGCTTAAACAAATCACTTGAGCTGTTATGTGGAGGATAATCTGTAGGGGATAGGAGTTGAAGCAGGGATGCTAGGAGAGGGTTGTCACTATCCTCCCAGCAGGAAACAATGGTGGACTGAGCCAAGGTGGTAGCAGTGGAGAGAAAGAGAAAGAGTTGGGTGTGTGCCTTTTAAGATGATGAAGACAGATTTGCTGGTGGACTTGAACTAAATGTGACTGTGAATTGCATGTGGTTGTGAGAGAAAGGGCAGAGTCTAGGTGAGCAATTGGAAGAATACAGTTTCATTTCTTGAGATGGAGAAGACTGTGGAAAGATCAGGGTCTTGGGTTGAAATGAAGAATCTAGCTTTGTCCATGGTAGGGTGAAACTGCCTATTTGACATTTAAGTGAAGATGCTGAGAAAGCAGTTGGAAAAGTTGGATACTTGAGTTTGGGTTCTTTTCTTTCTTTCACATTTCACATCGAATTCACAAGGAAACTGCTTAAAACCTTCTATGGCATTTCTTTTTCCTTAGACTAAAAGCCATTGACTTACATTGACCTAGGAATCTCTATGATCTGGCCTTGTTCCCTATGAATCACCCCTTGTTCACTGTTCTGGGCCACATGGGTCTCCCGGCTGTTCCAAAAGCTGTTCCTGGACTGCACCTTTGCATTCTTTTGCATCAGCTGCTCCTCTGCCCAGAATTCTCTTTCCCAAGGTATCAGTGAAGCCTGCCCCTTCATCTTGTCAAGATTTGGTTGATATACTAACCTTCTGGGTAAGGCTTTCCATCATCCTTTTAAAAATCATCATTCTGTGAATTCTCATTCCCCATACCCCTTCCCTGCAGTCGGTCTCCTTATCTCCTAACATAATACGTATTTGACTCATTTTGTTTATTGTCTGTCTTCTTCTACTGGAACATCAGCTCCAAGGAGGCAGGAACTTTGTCTGAATAGTTTGCTGCTGTATCCCTAGTGCCTGATTCACAGTAGGCCCTCAATCAACGTTTGTTGAAAGAATGAATATACTTGACTTTATTCTTGCCTTTGATGCTTGCAAGATACTTGTTGTCTTCATAACAGATTCCCTTTTACTCAGGGTAGAGTGAGTGGGTTTTTGTTTCTTGCAACAGGATGACGTTTGTCTTATATAAGGTCTTCTTCCTCCTTGTGGTATCTGTAATACCTTGTACCTCTGTTAGAGTACATGGTATATTCTGTATCAGTGTTACTTTGCTACATGCCTGTGTCTTCCCTAAGGTTGTAAATGCACCAAGGATGAGGGCTATTCTTTATATAAGCCCGTTGCAGTGCCTAAGTCAAATCATAAACAACAGTCATTTATAGAATAAAATGATTTTCAGCTAAGTTAATTTCCCTCTCATTCTTAAGGTAAGACACATCATAAGATAAAAACATGTATTAAAGGCATGCAGATAAATCATTCAGTTGTCATTTAGAAAAAGTTTGCTTCGTAGATAGGGGGCCCAATTTTTTTCTTAAAGGATGAGTGCTCGATTATTTGGGGGATAATTTGCTTAAACCAAGCAAAAAATAGCAATAATACTTTCATGTTAGAAACTGCTCTGAGGTCTTTAAATATATTAACTCTTTTAAGTCTCACAACAACCTTATGGGTATGGGCATTATTTTCATACCCATTCTACAGATGTAGAAGCAAAGTCTCAGAGTGCTATGGTCTGAATGTATTCCCCAAATTTTATGTGTTGGAAATCTAATCCTCAATGAGGCAGTATTGAAGGGCTGGGCTTTTAAGGGGTGATTGGATCATGAAGACCTGCCCTTACGATGGATTAATTCATTCATAGATTAATGGGTTGCTGGAATATTGAGTTATCATGGAAGTGGAACTGGTGGCTTTATGAAAAGAGGAAGAGAAACCTAAGCTGGCATGTAAGCATACTCAGCATCCTTGTCATGTGATGTGCTGTGCTGCCTTGGGACTCTGCAGAGAGTTCCCACCAGCAAGAAGGTCCTCACCAGATGTGGTCCTTCAACTTTGGATTTCCCAGCCTTTAAAACTTAGGAAATTATCCATTTATTCAGAAATTATCCAGCTTCAGGTATTTTGTGATAAGCAACAGAGAAAAGACTGAGACACAGAAACATGAGGCAACTTTTTCAAGATCACACAGCTAGTCAGCCTTGTAAGAGAGGAGCCAGAATTGAACTTGGGCAGTCTGGCTCCAAGCCCCTCCTCTAAAGGAATATAGAGGGGAAAGCATAACACTGAATACACCTTTCATGAAAGCTGGAAGCAATGCAATTGGTGAGAAAGAGTAGTGCCTGGCTAGGAGAAAGAAAAAGAGCAGCCCTGTCTGCTTGCATGGCTCACCTTCGCCAGAACCAGCCTCAGCTTTCTCTAAGCAGAGCTTGTCTTCTTTTTTTTTTTTTTTCCCTGAGTTGAAGTCTCACTCTGTTGCCCAGACTGAAGTGCAGTGGTACGCTCCTGGCCACCGCAGCCTCGACCTGCTGGGCTCTGGCAATCCTTCCTCCTCCGCCTTTCAAGTAGCTGGAACTACAGGCGCGCGCTACCATGCCCAGCTAATATTTTTTGATTTATTGTAGAGATGAGGTCTCGCCAAGTTGCCCAGGTGGGTCTCGAACCCACGGGCTCAGGCAATCCACACACCTCAGCCTCCCAAGGCGCGGGATTACAGACTGAGTCACCGAGCCCGGCTCATTCTCTA
>CAUYQG010197765.1:0-40533 GCA_963574415.1 Tarsius wallacei | reverse complement strand
CGGGGGTCCCTGAGCCTCGGACCAATGCGTCTAGCTGTGGGCAGTGGGGTAGGGGAAGGAGGGCAAGAGACTTTTTGGGGAACTCACATTCGGAGAATCTCACAGTTCCGCCTGTGTTGCCGCCATCTTGACCGCCCCTCTCTCGATAATAAACATTTTGATTGCTGTGTAAGTCTACATTCTCCCAAACTGTTTTGTGACTTACTTTTGTTTCTGTAATTTTGTTATTACTTTTTATACACTAGTTTTGAATTGTAACATAGTTCAATTCACCAATTTCTTCAATAGCTTTTTTTGTTTAACAGAAGAAATGTCCTTGCCTAATATTGTGAAAATATATTTCTATTTCAAATTTATTTTTATTTTACCTAATTAACAAGCACATAGTTTTAACAGCTAAATGGTATTAAAAGATTCAAAACAAGTCAGCATTTCTTTGATTTATCCCTCAAAATAATTACCCACATTTTACCTAAAGCAATCTTCTATTTGCACATTTCTTGTATGCTTAAATAATACATGTACATATCTATTTGTTGATTTATTAATTTTAAATATTTTCTACTGACTTATTTTATATGACATTTTAGCCCTCTTTCATTGCTATTTTCTCTATTTCCCATTTCTTATCATGGTGGTTTAATCAACTTGAATTTTTGTCAAATAATATCAGGCATTTGTATTAATGTAACTTTGCAAGTACATTTAAAGTCTAGCAATGTAGTGTATAATAATTAGGTTTTTTCTCACTTTCTGTTTTTTCTAAAGTTACTAACTAATTGCCTTTTTCAGGGTAGGTTTGCCTATTCTCATTTCTTTTTGTAGTCTCTCATTGTAATTACCTATTAGTCAATTACAAAGTGTAATCCACCTGATCCCCTACCTGGAGAGCTCAGTTCTTCTTCTCCCTCCCACCCCCACCTTTAAAAATTTCAATAGCTTTAGGGAGTTTTTGGTCTTTAGGGATGCATTATATTGTGGCAAAGAAATCCGGGCTTTAAGTGTACCTACCACCCCCTACCCCTCCGTGTACATTGTACCCAATAGATGATTTTTCATCTCTCTTCTGAATCCCTAATGTCTACTTTTACCATTCTTGCCTTTGAAGATCCTTAGTTTAGCTATCACTTAGAAGAACATTAGGAATAGTCAAATATGAGGAGGACAAAACAAGATGGTGAAATAGGGTACTGTTGATCATACCCCTGCAGAAACAGCAGTTTAAACAACTATACTCACATGAAAACCAGATGAGAGATTATAATGCCTGTTTATAGCACAATACTAAGATAATATGCACTGAAGAATGTAGGAAGGACAGTTTTACAGTATCCACATCACCTGTCCCACAAACCCAGGCATCACAGAATGTAGAGAATTACTGTGCACATGAGAAATAGAGGGGAAAGTAAATGTAGAACTTTTCTATGGACCCCCAAATGGGGCCTCCCATAGTAAAACTCAGCATCAGGAAGACTTACATGGTCTCTGATTTCAGCTGGTACCCTCAGCCTGAGCCTCTAGATGCTCTCTGGTGCCAGACAGGAATGCATAGACTATTCAAGACAGATTTGAATTTTGGCCCACATCAATGCTTGGGACTCTGAATAACTCAAAGCAACAGACATGACTCAGAGAAGGAGGGATGTCAATTAGCCTCAGCAACTATAGGTTTTGAGTGCACCCCAGCACTGTGCTAGTTTTAACATCCATTCAGTTTTAAGTCAGTGATATGTCAGCCTCAATTTCAGTAAGATTCCAATGAAGTACTATACCAGCCATAGTGACTTTGGGCAACAAGTGCTTTTAACACTGAAATTGCTGCAGTAGTCACAGGCTTAGGGATTACACCAGATGACCTACCCAAAATCTGTGGACAGGTTTAATGTTGAAGGATGTTCCCAGATAAAGTCAAACTGCAAAGACTTAAATAAGTACCTAACTTCTACAAAATACAGACCTTGATACATGATTACAAAGATCAAGAAAAAGGGGAAAACTAATGTCACCAAACAGAGAAAATAAGGTGCCACTGACTAACCTGAAAAGAAGGAAATGTATGAAATGCCTGATGTTGAATTAAAAATAACTATTAGAAAAGCTTAACAAACATCCATTAATAATAATAATGATGAAAACCAATTCAGAAAATAAGGAAAAAATAAGTGACCAAAATTAGAAATTTAATAAAGAGATTGAAATTAATTAATAACAATATTAAAACCAAAAATAGATTTTGAAGCTGAAAAAATACAATGAATGGATTAAACACAATAGAGAGTATTAACAGCAGAATTGACTAAGCAGAAGAAAGTCACTCCCAGCTGAAAGACAGGTTATTTGAAAATACAGTCAGGTAAGCAAAAAGGGAAAAAAGAATAAAAAGGAATGCATAGTATCAAAAGAGCAAATATAGAAGTCACTGGCATTTAAGAAAAAGTAGAGAAAAGATAAAAGGGTAGAAGGATTGTTTAATGAAGTAGTAGCAGAAAAACTTCCAAATTAGGAAAAAAGTAAAAAAAATCCAGATACAGAAAGAGCAAAGATCCAATTCTAGTACAACTACTCCAAGACATATTATCATTAAATTGCTAAAATCAAATATAAAAAGAGGATTATGAAAGTAGTCAAAATAAAAAAGCAAGTCACAAATAAGAAAGTACTAATATGATTAGCAGCAGACATCTCAGCAGAAATGTAACAGACCAAAAGAAAGCAGGATGATATATTCAAATAAGAAATAAAATATTCATCAACCAGGAATACCATACACAGCAAAGTTGTTTTCCAGAAATAAAAGAGAGAGGAAGTTTCCTAAGGAAGTCAAAGTTGAGGGAGTATTTTTTTCTCAAGATGAAAGAAGAGGACATTAATGAGTGACACAAAAATATTTGAGATCATAAAATTCACTGATAAGGATAATTCAACATATATAAATCAACAAATCCAATACAGTATGTTAGTGGAATGAACCAATTATATGATTATTTCAATTATGCAGAAAAGGTATTTGACAAAATCTAACCTACCTGCATGATAAAAACTTTCTTCAAATTAAGTATACAGGAAATATACTTCAACATGTTAAAGGTCTTATATTAAAAACCCACCACTAACAATGTACTAAATGGGTGAAAACTCAAAGCTCTTCCTTTAAGATGTGGAATAAAACAAGAATGTCCACTTATGCCAGGTCTATTCGATATAGTACTGGGGGTCCCAATCAGAGAAATTAGCCAAAAGGAAGAAATAAAAGGCATCTGAAATGGAAAAAAAGAAGTTAAATTATCCCTGTTTGCACTGACATAATCTTATATGGAGAAAGTCCTAAAGACTCCACCAAAAACTATTAGAACTAATAAACGAATTTAGTAAGGTTGCAAGATACAAAATCAATACACAAAAATCAGTAGTGTTTCTGTATACTAACAGTAAATTACCTGGAAAATAAATCAAGAAAACAATCACATTTACAATGACTTTAAAAAAGACTTTGAGATTAATTTCACCAAGGAGGTGAAAGATCTCTATTCTGAAAATTATTAAACATTGATGAAAGAAATTGAAGACGACACAATTAAGTGGAAAGATATACAGTTTTCATAAATTGGAAGTGGTAATATTATTAAAAGGTCCATTCTGCTCAAAGTGATCTACAATTCAATGCAATCCCAATGACATTCTTCATAAATAGAAACAAATCCTAAAATGTGTATGGAACCATAGAAGATTTTGAGTAGTCAAAGCAATCTTGAGCATAAAGAACAAAGTGGAGGCATCATACTACCCAACTTCAAAATATGCTACAACACTATAATAACCAAAACAGACTGGTACTAATATTAAAATAAGCAGATAGCCTAACGGAATAGAATACGGAGCCCAGAAAAAATCCACCCCTTTATAGACAACTGATTTTCAACAAAGGCATCAAAAACACAAAATGAGGAAAAAACAGTCTCTTCAATAAATGGTATTTGGAAAATAGGTCATCCATACATGGAAGAATAAAATTAGACACTTATCTCTTCCATATATAAAATCAACTCAAGCTGGATTACAGACAAATATTAGACCCAAACCTATGAAACCACTGGAAGAAAAACTAAAGGAAAAGCTTCATGACATTGATCTGAACAATGTTTTTTTTGGGATCTGATGTCAAAAGCACAAGCAACAGAAGCAAAAGTAGACAAACGGGATTATAAAAAAACGAAAAATCTTCTGTACGACAAGGAAAACAATCAACAGAGTGAAGGAACAACCTACAGAGTGAGAGAAAATACTTGCAAACCATACATCTGATAAGAGGTTAATATTTAAAATATATAAATAACTCAACAACTCAATAACAAGAATATAATTAACCCAATTAAAAATGGACAAAGGACATGAATAGACATTTCTCATAAGAAGACACACAAATGGCCAAGTATATAAAAAATGTTCAACACCACTAATCATCAAAGAGATGCATATCAAAACCAAAATAAGATATCCCTTTATTCCTTTTAGACAGCCAACATAATCTTTTATTGAGAAAACCCTAAAGACTCCACCAGAAACTGTTAGAATAAACAAATATAGTAAAGTTGCAGGACACAAAATTGACATACAAAAATCAGTAGTGTTTCTGTATACTAACAGTAAATCACCTGAAAAAGAAATCAAGAAAACAATCATATTTATAATGGCTATAAAAAATATTTTGATATTAATTTAACCAAGGAGGTGAAAGCTCTCTACTCTGAAAATTATAAAACATTTATTCCTTTTATTCCTCTATTCGCAGAAAGACAAAAGATAACAAATGTTGGTGAGAAAGTGAATAAAATGGAGGCCTTACAATCACTATTCATGAGAATGTAAATTAGTATAGTTGTTATAAAATATACTATGGGTGTTCTTCAAAAAAATAAATATGATAAAAAAAACTATCATATGATATAACAGTCTTGATACTGTGTATCTATTCGAAGGAAATGAAACCAGTATGTTGAAGAGATATCTGTGCTCCCATCTTTATTGCAGCAATATTCACAGTAGTGAAATATGAAATTAACCTAAATGTTTACCAACAGATGAATGGGTAAAGAAAATGTGGTATACATATACACATGAAATAATATTCAGCCATAAGAAAAGAAGGAAATTCTGTAGTTTGTGACAACTTGGATCAACCTGGAGGGCAGTATGTTAAGTGATATAAGATAGGCACAGAAACACAAATATCACATGATCTTACTCATATGTAGAATCTAAAAAAATTGATGTCATAGAAGTAGAAAGTGGAATGAGGGTTACTAGAGGCTGTGGTGGCTTGGAAAAGGGGGAGATTTGGAAATGTTGGTCAAAGGACGTATAACTACAGTGCAATTGGAAAAAAGATCTACTGTACAGCATGGTGACTCTCATTAATGATACATGTATCCTCAAAGAATGCAAAGAGTGTATGTTAAGTATTCTTACCACAAAAATGATAACTATGTGAGGTGATGCTTTTGATAACTAGCTAGATCTAATGATTCTACAATGTATACTTATTTCAAAACATCATGCTGTACATAATAAATATATACAATTTTATCAGCCAATTGGAAAAGATTGTCAAACCCAAATCATTCACAATGAGGAAAAATTATATTTCAAATTAATACATTATATTACTACTCATAAAGTAAATAGATTTCATTAATACTCATAAACATGAGGGTTTAAGATAACCTCAGATATGTAAAAGCTCCATTTTACAATTGAGTACTTGAAAATATCCTAAGCTCAACAATCACTAATTACATTCTTGGGATGGCGAATAACAGCTGCATGGTGTAATGACAAAAAAAAAAAGAACAAAAAAAACCCAAAATTGTATTATGTGAGATACTCATTTGGCAGAAATCATTCCCAAAATTTGCTGCAAAGTATATCTCTACTTTTCATGTGATTGTCACTATAAAATATAAATTGCATATATCTGGAAAAAACTGCTTCCCTAATTATAATAAAATTACTCTTAAGAATTCATCAAACCTCTAAAATTAGACATTCGAAAGGAAATGAGAGCTTTCTAATAGAACTCTAATAGTCATGCTCAAAATATGAACAATCACACTTACTCTGCTTAAAACAATTCACAAATATTTTTCTTGAAAAGGAAAATCGTGTACTAGAAAATTCTATTGGTAAGATTACTTGCATTGTGCCTGAAAAAAATGGCTAAAGTGTTAGAGAAGTGTTCATCAACAAAAGAAATCAAAATCCAGCTTCCTTTCTACTTACCACTAGTAAACTACAATGCCATATATTACTTGCTCCCTTTCTGTTGATGGTTCTTAAATATGTTTTTAACGTTTCCCACTATGGTACATTGTTAGTTACATTAGTCTTCTGCAGAAAGTAAAAATGTGTCCACAAAGTATCCAAAATGTACTGCCTGCTTAGCCATAGAAAATGGTAATATTGATTAGGGTTCAGAGTAGATCAGCTGCACACATTCTAGCCTACTTAAGTGTTAAGAGTACGTCAAATGGTATTGGTTGAACCTGGAAAACATTAAACAGTTTTACAAACTGTCATTTGCAAGCCTTTTTTTGTTTTGTCTTGAATTACAAAATTGCAACCTTCAAGATGATAGTAAGAACCAAAACAAAATGGTGAACTGCCGCATGACTTTTTACACCACTTTAATGAGGTATGCCTGACATACAAAAAGCTGTACATATTTGCTATGTACAATTTCATGAATGCAAAGATAAACATACATCTGCGAAGCCATCATCTCAATCTATGTAGCATGGTATCTTAAAACATGTTTAGGCTTAGAATAAAACATGAAAATTGAATCACTAGCGTTTATTATTCTGGTCAATTTGCTACAAAGTGAGGAATACATCCCTAGAAAGGAGATAAAATATGTATATTAATTTGTTTTTAAAATATCCTTTGAAATTTTAGAGTTCTAGCAAGATTTATCAAAAAAATCATACAATAATTATTTTTGTGCAATTTTATTTCTAATTATTGGTATTCACATTAGAATAGTTGTTTCTAGCAAAATATCTTACTATGACAACATTTTCTTCATATGCATTAAATTTTATGATTTTTGGCCTGGCAATAGGAAAATATAGACTGTAATATTAATTTTTCTTGTCTTTACATGTGCTTCTGGGAAGGAGGTATTATTCTAGGATTTTTTTTAAAAAGTAGTTAATCTGATATTTAACATTTTTCTAATTTTTACCTTTTTTAACACAAACATGATAACGTACATAATAAAAGCATCCCTGTTTCTAAATATGCTTATCTAAAGCACACTATGAGCCATTCATGCTGTACAGTGATTCCATCCATCGTATCGATTCACAGCAGAAACACTCCTGGGGAGTTGTGTGTGTATATAATAGTGCCATTTCTCAGTTGGAGTCTTTTGCTTGATGTAACACCAAAACTTTGAAATGAATAGTGTTTGCTGAGTAGAGAAAAGGGACAAATACACAGCTATCATCATTCAAGCAGTAACAATACATTTATGCTAAAGCAGTAATTTCTTTTTAGTGAACTCTTACAAAGGCATTCAGCAATGCATAATCACTTATCCTTCATGCCATTCACATTGTTAGGCTCTGAATACACAAATCACCGTAACTACATGGGAACACTTTCTTAAAATGATCATTTTGAGTTTTGTTGTTTGACAATCTCAGCATTTTTCTTGATTCAATATGTGCCCAATTGTTTCTATGAGCAAAATTGAATAATTTTTACTGTTACGTTGTACTTTCTTCTTTAAAAGAACTTAGCGAAATATTCAGAGAGGTTTATGTATCCCCATAATGTTTCCCTTATTGGTTTTAGAATTTATTATCACAAAGCATGAATTTGGTGAAAACTATTCTATTCATAACTTTTCTTCTTTCTTCTTCATTAGATTTCCAGGTGTTCTCTCTTGTGTCAGTAATAATCCGATCACGTTGGGATGGTCTACCTAAATATATGACCACATCGGTGGGTCCTATAGAGTCATTTCTCTCTTTTTCTTTATTCTGACCTCTAGATTTAATGATATTGAAATGCTGACTGCATGTCAGGTGTCCTTCCTCTTACATTTTAATTAAATTATCTTTTTATATTATAAATTGATTTCAATCCCAACATATTTTAAAATTAATCATTTTCTACGTTAAATTATTGGTACTCAAATACTATTTCAAATGTTCTGATCAAATTTCAATATTTCAACTATAATTACTGTTCAATTCAGACCTGGCTAGATCTAATTTTTTTCTTTTTTCTGAATAACTTTTGTTTTTTTCTTGAACCTTAACATTTTTTTAAAATTTTATGTGTGCTTTACTCTCTTACTAGACTGAAATTCCTAAAAGGTAAAAACACTTGCCACTTTATTTTCCATAGACCACTGAAAATTTGCCTATAGAATGCTAAAAAACAAACAAACAAACAAAAACACGGTGGGGGCAGCTGACACATTAACTAAATTTGAAGGACTTCCTATTTCTCCCAGAATCCTTTGACTATGACACTAGACTCAACTGAACCAGAGTTTCCTCTGGCTGTTTTCATTTTGTCTATTGCCTTTTCTGAGAAGTGTGTGGGGATTTGAAGAATAATTTTCCCTCTCAATTAGTTAATGAGGCTTTCTTATTAATATTTTGAAATTAAATTATCACTAGCCACATATTAACAGACCATAAAACATGTTTGTCAGTCAAAAATAATAGCAAAATGGCAGAATTCCATCACTCTTTTGATTGTGCAATTTTCATCAAAATACATACTTGAGGTAAAAGAGGTTTAGTTATGAATAATATTTTCTGTTGTTGAAATACTGCTTGGAACTCAGGGAAAGAGAATGTGTTGAAATTAGAAAGAGGGACAGAACCGGTCATGGGACAGAATATACCCAAACAAACCTAAAACAAAGCAATTAAGGTTAGATAACTATTTTCAGCTGCAAATAAAGCACAAATTGAAAAAAATAGGTAAAAAAACTTAAACACAAGTAACAATCCGTGCTCTTACAAGGTAAACGTACAATAAGACCTCCATTGGGATAAAAGTTGTTTTGCAATACACTTGAAAGTCTCAAATCAGCAGGATCGAATTTTGTAAAACATTTTGTCCATGTGTATACTTCATAGTAAATTGAACTAAGTGTTCTAGGCAACTCATTCACTGAGTAAGTAAGACAGAATGTATAATACTTTGGTTTGAACTGACATGCATTAAAAATTGAAAACTTTACACACAAGAACAAATAAATCCACAGAAGTTCAAATTTCATTGTACCTAAGATCTCTGTAAATATGGCCTCTTTCATATCCTTATCTTCTCCCTTTTTTTTCTTTAGAGGACCTAAGTAAAACCTATATAAAAATATGACTTATTGTGTATAATATTACTAAATAGCTATGCAATATTTGATTTCAATATAAGCCAGGTAGACATTTTATTTTAGGTGGAATTTTTCTTTTCAGTTTTAGAAAAAAAAAAAAAAATTCAATGCAGCACACCTCAGAAAAATGAGAGAAATCAGTGGAACCAAAATTGAAATGTGTGCTTGGCAGTTTAAACTACAACGTCTACATCATTCAAACTATGGTTGCTCTTGAATTATAAGCTAAGGAATTTGTACTTTATTCTGTTGCCAGTGGAGAGCCATCGAGAGTTACTGCAGCTGAGCATTGCACTGGATAAATAATGGATTGGACAGGGCAAATTAAGGAAGTGAGTTAGGAAGCCCACTCATCTGTGTCTGTATGTTAGGCTCTAATAGCTCCTAAACTAGGGTGGGGGTAGAGCAGCAAAAATATATATATATAATTTGGCAATTTAATATCATGAAGAAAAAGGTGCCTGATGACATATAACAGGTTTTTATTTTCTTTCTCTTTTTCTTTCTTGGCTTTTTTAAAATTTTAACGTCTCTGTAGTATGCACAGTTATATGCTGATCAGATATTTTTTCATGACTGAAGAACTCATTCTCCCTTTGGAATTTTTTTTGGCTAAAAAGAATCACTTTGTCCAAGAGCACTACCTTTTTTCCAGGGGCAACCTGTATCCACTCACTGGTTGAAGTGGAGTCAACAGCCCTGGGTCTAGCTCAGGCTAATGCTGAAGGGCCATCCCAGATTTAGAACTCCTAATGAGGTCCTATCAAAATTAGTTCAATTTGCTATGAAGAATACACATGGAAAAAATGTTATACAAAACTTGACCCTGCTGATTTAAGACTTTCAAATGCATTGCAAAAACGTCAGTCTCAATGGAGGTCTGATTGTACATTTGTCTTGTAAGAGCATGGGCTGTTACCTGTGTTTAAGTTCTGTTCCCTTCTTTTTTCAATGTGTGCTTTATTTACAACTGAAAATGGTAGGCTTGGTTAAGAGTACATTGCATCTCAACTTTTCTTTTCTCTCCAACACTCTGTTCTTTTCTTCCCTTCCTTTCCACAGGTAGTGATCCCAAGAGCATCTTAATAAACCTCCATCTCAGTCAAACTCAATCAGTAATAGAATCAAAGATGGTGCTTAGTTTTCAAGACTGGGTCAAAAAGAGAATTGCGGCACCATGAGCTAACATCTAGCAGACAAGAAGAACAAGTATGTAAGAAGAATATATGAAGAAGAAAAATAAAGAGTGGATTTTAGAATGTTAACATTGAGGTGATTGTATGATACAAAGTAGAAATGTCCAGCAGGCAGTTGGAAAACTCAGCACTCAGATTTGGGAGCAAGTTCACAACAACAGATGCAGATGCTGTTATCCACATAGAAAAAATAGTTCAACCCCTATTTTGAGTAGTGTTGTTGCTACTGTTGCTTCTATTATTCTGTGAGGAAATCCAAATAGCCTAAGATCTATTATATGATTCCTGATAAGATTTCTTTTAAACTAAATTCTCTTCGGTCTATGTATTAGCTATATGTTCAAATAGTCTAGCTGAAGATTTAGATCAGCATCTTGGACAAGTTTTGAGCAATGTTAAACCATTTCATCTGTTCAAAGGTACAATAACTGCTTCTTTATAAAGCTTCCAACAAGATAAGAAATACCCCCTACCCAAATAAGTCATTTTGGCTGGGACAATATATAATGTAGCAAAGCCCTGAATCTCAACAAATAAAAAATGTAAAGTGTTTCAAAGGCTATCAGGCTATCAGGAGTCAAACAAACCCTTTGAAAGTGATTTACTTTTTTAAAAATTCTGAATACATATCAAAAGACATTGTAAGCAGTATTTTTTTAAAAAGATTTTCTTTCTCTGGTAACCTGAATTCTAGGATTCAAAATGTGATATTTGACATTAAAACTGTATTCATTTTATGTGACTATGAATTTTAATCTTGCACATTTAAAGATATTTCTTCATATGGGAGCTGAAAGACATGTGCATTAGAAAGTGAACTCTGGAGAAGATATGTTAATTTATTAATTTAGTCATTTGCCAATATATTAATTAAACAAAAATCTAAACCACAGAATTTCAGTAAGAGACTCTTAACGAGGAATTGAAGCCTTGGGAATAGAATAGAGTTATAAGAATTTGGGTAAGAGTTAAAATGTATTGAGTGCCTGTCATATTATACTATGCCAGGCTGTTTAACAAAAGGTTATCTTGTTTAATTCTTATAATCACTCATTTGTCACAGGGTGGTTATAATACAACTATAATCATCTTATGCTTATCCATTGTACTAAACAATGAAATTGAGACGAAAAGAGGTTAAAAATATCAAAGGTGACATCATTGTTAAGTGACTTTCGGCTTATCCCTGCTATCTTTCCATGAATATACTTCATAAATTCTTCAATTAGTTATTTAGGAATTGATATTACATGAAACAAACAGAACACTTCAATTGATTTCTATGATATCATCACAGTAATGCTACTATACATCTGTCCTCAAAAACCTGCAAAGAAGATAGAATAAGACAAGAATAATTTCTTCATTTAGATTAATTTGGAAGACTTTCAAATTAGTTCATTCCGAATATAACAATTGTAATTCATCCTAATCTTGATTAACTTGATTTTCACGATTTGCTTAATTTCAGGGTATGAAATTTCTATAAGAATCCTGACATGGTTAGAGTCAAATTTTCATTTTTATGTATTTGTATTCAGTTTTTTCTACAAAAATTCAGGTGCATCATGCAACACTAAAAGTAGGTGCAATGAGTACTAAATAATGCATTTTCAACGATAATAAATGTTTTTTACAAAAAAAATTTCAAAGATTGCCATCCCAAACTGGCCCTTAAAAAAAAAATGGTTAATACCTAAAGTACACTTTGGAAAACTTATCACAATAATGAAACATTTTTCAGGGTATTTGTAAAATTCTATATTTAATGCTGTCATCAAAGGGCCTACCCGGAATTTAAGCCCTTAGTCATTGGTTTTGCTCAGCACCAAGATAGAATTTTGGATTTTATGTGCCAAACTCCCTGTTAAGAACTTCACAACTACTATACCTGAGGGTATTTTTCACCAGTTGGGGGGTTCTCTGCAGTGTCTTCAGGAATAGAAATAACTTTATTTGTACTTAATAATTGCGAATTGCCAATTGCTAGTAAAAGTAAGCCATGAGAATGACCTAGCATAATTCAAAGATCTCTTTAAGAACTATTTTGTGGCCATTGTCTTATTAGGTTCTGGTGTGGCCGTGGGCTCTTTGAGCTATGACTGTCACCTTGCTTCTTGGCTTGGCCCCCTTCCCTGCCTCTCTCTCTCTCTCTCTCTCCCTCTCTCTGATTTACCTTTTAAATAAACTATATGTTCTAATCTGACTTCTGTGCAAAAAAAAATTTTTTTTTTGTTCAAAAAAATTGCAGCCATAGGGATGCAGAAAAAATTTTTTTAAAGAACTAGTTAATGTTTTTTAATGGACTTTAAATGCCAGGGTTTGTGCACTCCTAACAGTTGATAGTTGCCTAATAACATTATTTAGTGACTTTAATATAGTTCAAAAATATTAAATATTTAAAATTGAAATCTCTTATTCCTATACACGATTTCTCTATTTCAAAGAAAAAGAGAAATATTTATGAAAAATGTGTTGACTGTTAATAGTTAACTTTATTGAAGATGGTTGTTTAAATTGACAATAAATTAGCTCAAAAAATACTTATTGAGAATAATAAAAAATTTCAAGCAGTCTCCACAAGCACACCATTATTTTTAGGTATTTTGTGAATGTCTGACATCTCCTCACTAATATTATTTAAAATGTAATAATAAACTGAAGTTCCAGGTCAATGTCTCATACTTATTGATGGCACTTTACAGAATAATTAAGGAAGCCTGTATTTTACATCCTCTTTTCATAACCACTTTCATCCCTCTATGAATTAAATTAAGAGGATTCACTCTATTATAACCACATAGAACTCATTCAAAACAGAGTGAAAACTTTTGCTTAAAATAGTGTGTTTTTGAGGCAAAAGGTTAATTTCACTATATTCATTCCATTAGAAATCAAAGAGGGCTATTTCACTCAGATGTTGAAACATATGAATTGGGACTGTCAAATGCAAATTCCACTAAAATTAAATGCCTACTTAAAAAGAATTGTGCTTGCATTTCAAAAGCATTCTATTTAGCTGATGGCATGCAAAATTGCCAGAACTCAATACTGATTTATAGGATTTCCACTGCCAGCAAACGTTGGTGAGAATGGGAGAACAAGGGATACTCAAAAGAAACCCGATCTTTTCATGAAGAAAACATATTATGGACAGACATATTTCAAAAATAAACTCAATGAGGTTATGGTGCTATTTTAACGAGTCACATCAATGGGAGAAATCCTGGCCATGAAGATGCAGTGTGCCAGTCTCTCTTTCTTCCATTATTATCTTGTACTTTTAATGACAGACTACATTAGCTGTCTAAAATGGCACCATCTATAGCCATGCCTAAACTGGAAGCCATTCTCCTTACCAAGGGAGTATAAAGCAGAACAAAGAATAAAAAACACAATAGGAGAGAGAAGAAAAAAAATGAAGAAAATAAGATAAAACTAGGAATGGGAAACAGGAGAAAGAAATGAAGGGGAGAACAGGTTGAGCAAGTTTTAAAAGGCAAGGAAAGTGAGGGAGAGGAAGAACAAGAGGGAAAATGGATCTGGCAAATAGCGAAACAACCTGTCTGCAAGCATAGTTTTACAATAAGTCCTCATGAATTCTTCTCTGTCCTCATTTTATTTGGTAAAAAACAATGAATAGTATAAAGAAGTTTCCAAGTAGGTAATATTTACCAAGGATATTTATAAAAATTGGGGGACAAATATTCTTCTTTTTAGCTGATATCCACTTCCTGCACTGCGTAGACTGTAAACATTTCTTTTCCAGTCTTTCTGAGGGATTTGAACAGATTTGCTCTAGCAAACTTGCAAAGTGTGCTCTTCACAATAATACTGCAATGAAGACATTTGTGACAGACTGAGAACTTATTTGTCAACTTGCCAAAGGGAAGACAATTGAAGCTATTATGCTTATTATGGGCACACCATACATACCCTGGCTTTCCTAGGAAAAGAAGATTCCAGTGTGACACAGATGAGAGCTAGGAGTTGGGGGGGGGGGCGCGGGTGGGTAGTTGTTTTATGTAGGGGTGGGGCAGAGGGATGCAATGTAAATTAATGCATTGATATTTTTTGCTTCATGTCAATAATTGCATTTTGTTTTGCTCTTTTTTTTTTTTTTTTGGTCTATGATTCTAAAATTTTGTACCTTCTTTCAAATACAGATTGCAGGAAGTGTTGAATTTTCTGAGCAGAGGATTAGAGAAAATACACTGGCACTGCTCCTCTAGGTAAGAGGGTAAATAAAATTTCAGAGCTAATCAAAAGCATGAAATGAATGAATTATTTTCTAGGCTTCACACTCCCACTTCAATTCAGTATGATCTTTCAGTAGACAACAAAACTTTAAAAGCCATTTCTAGGATCTTTTGTTCCAGAAATAATGAATCAATAATTGTAGACTAGAAGGTTGACACAGATGGTTGAAGGTCTTCTCCTATTGTGACAGTTTATTAGTCTATTATTTCAAATGAGTAATTATCAAACAAAACTATCAATGTAGTGAAATGGGATTAAACCATTAGCAGCATATTTTTTATATATCTAATTTTTTTTTCTATGTTGCAGCTTAGGCAAATAATACCTGGATATGTGTAGGTAATAAGAAACAGATATCAAACATATACAACTTAAACAAGATCAAAGAATTGGAAATGGGCATTTATTTTCCGCTGTTGTTAATCCAAATGCAGAAGTAGAACTGTCTTTTCTTCTCTAGACCTTTTGACATGTGCTGCAACACTTTCTGCATTTTACTCTGTCATCTGTGATATTGGAAATGAAACTTTGTGTCTGATCAGAAGCATCAAGCATGAAGCCAAGCAGAAGATACATAAGTATTTCATGGTCCATTGCCCAGGGTGATTGAGCTAGTGGCATCTAAAAAGAACACAGAAAGGTCTGACACACATCATCTCTAACCCTCTCAATCATACATGTATTAACACGTACATGCATGATGGAAAATCTTTCTTCATTTGGTGCCTACTCATTGACTAAATGAGCACCAAGACCTTCAAAGCATACTAAACATGAATAGAATTGAAAATATCTCCTTCTTTGAACTTACCTAAGATAATTTCCTATGGTTTCATTAGTGTAAATAACAACAAAAATAAGTCCCAAAATGGGGCAATAATGTGTATGTTAAAATTTTATAGTATATAGCACCATCTTGTACCTCGTGTATTTTAAAAATATATTTTATTAATTTCTAACCTAAATGAGTATGTAAAATAAAATAATTAATAAGTTATAGTTTATGCAGTTTTAGATTAAAATGGTCTAGACTGGCTCTAAATTATGCTTTAATTTTAATCATTCTATGTAACAGGAGTGAGTGGACTACAACCTGTCGGTTAATCGCATGAAAATTATAGAAATACAAATTTCAGCATCATCAATAAAGTTTTATTGGAACATATTTGAACTCACTGGTTCATGCAGTTGTCCCTGGTTCTTTCCCTGGTTCTTTCCCTGCCTTCAGGTGCAAATGGCAAAATTGCATATTTGTGGCAGAAATCACATGTATCCTGCAAATCCTAAAATATTCAGTCTGGCTCTTTTTAATGTAATGTTTACAACCTCCAAATTTATACCATGTTCATCAACTTCATTTTAAATAGAAATAGTCAAATTAAGTTTAATAGTTTCATTTCAAGTCTTTTCTAGACATATTCTCTTCCAAAAATTAATTCTTAACTTAATAATTCATTAAAGTGTCACTCTTTTTCTGGCTCCTTTTCTGCCTGCAACCTCTGCTGAAATAATATTTTTTATTATAGAGTATCCTAAGCCAGAGCACAAATTGATTATCCAAAAATAAAGCTGATAGATATAAACATAAAATATATATTTATAGAATATATAATATTTACATATAATATATTTAATATAAAAATGTAAATATATTTATAAAAATAAATATTATTCTGAGATTAAAAAACAGAAAACAGCACAAATGAAGAATATAGGATTTTAGTTATACAAACTACACTAGGTTTTTAGCAGGCTAGATTTTTACACCAACATATATTCGAATACAAGTGGTTCAATACAATCAGTAGCAGACTTTAATCTAGGAATGGGGAAAATTTATACAAGTTTATTCTGAAAATGGGAAGATAAGAAGCATCAGTGAAAGGAGTCTACATTTTCACTGACTTATTCAGAGACTTGTTTTCTATTTTTCTCATCTATTTTTCTATTACAAAATGTACATGAATAAATCAGAAACAGCTTTGAATTACCATAATATATGTATAAGCCTTATCTCTTCTAATAAATTATACCTTTTGAGAATAGACAATACATAACACAGCCTTTTATTTTTAGACGAACAATCAATGTTTATGAATTGAAAACGACCTTAGTACACAAATGCCTCTACCATCCTGGAAGATGGGCCACTGTCCATCATTATTTGTGCTACTCGTTCTGTTATATAAACCTATATGCAGGAAATAGCTGTCCATTCACTGACTACATTTTTGGGATGACTTGCATAGATATGGGACCTTGTGACTGCTTTTCTGCCAAGGGAATATGAGCAGAAGTGATGTGTATAATTTCTAGACTTAAGGGAATAAAAAGAAATTGTCACTTCTCTTCTCTCATTTCCAGACTCAGTAGCTGAGTGCAAGGGACTCTGGGGTCTTAAAGTAGGGTTGGGACAAAGAAGGAAGGAAACTGCTTTCTGGATTATTATAAAAGAAGACCATCTACCAACCAGAAACACCTGTTTGGGACTGTTTGACACGTGAAGGAAACTCACGGTACAAGCCACTGTCATTCAAGGGTTTATTTGCTATAGCAGCTTAAGGTACACTGAGAATCCATACAGCTCAGTCCTTATGTCAATTAATGTTTCCATAGCACTAATAGTATTGGTTGCTTACTCCCTTTTGAAATTCTTCTTAGTTTTTGCCTTTGCCTTCTATGCTAAAACTACACTAGCAACCCTCACCCACACTACCACATGCCCCTTTGCCCCAGGGTTCCCTTCAATCTTTCTGGCTTCTCCTTTTCATTTACCTTTGCCAGTTCTACAGACTCTCAAAAAAAAAAAAAAAAAGAAACAAAAACTCTGTTCTGGGACCTTTTCCTGGGCAATAACAACCACTTCAAACCTCCTGAAAGAAGCATTACTTACTAATCAGGAATTTTACCTAGAAAAAGGTAACATTTTAGGATTTAGGTTAAGCCACCTTAAGCACTCAGGAAACACATGAAAATGTTATACCTTCCTCATATGATTTATATTTTACTATTCTCTTTTAGAATCCTCCTGTAAGAAGTCAGTAATACAGAATTCTCAGCTCATCTTGTTATTGTCTCTTCTTTTTTACAAATGCTTCTTTCTTGGTGCCCTTAAATCACAGTACCTAGGTATATTTTACCTTACCCTCGGCATGACTTATGGGAATCAGAATTATTTATCTCTTCAACATAAAAGTCTTAAGAACTTATCATGAGTTGACGCTGCTCAGAGTATTGGAAATACAGTGTTGAAGAGGAGAGACCAGAGACTGCTTTCATAGAGCCTTGTAAATGGAGGAAACTAAATGATAAACACATACAAAAATTTCAAATAGGGACAAAGGCTATGAGAACCATAAATTGTAATCACAGAAATACATAGGCAATATAAGCCTGAGTCAAGGGGGTTGCTATTTGCTTTAGTTATCAGTAAAGAACTCTCTGAGATGACTTGAGATGAGACCCAAGCGCTGAGAAGGAGTCAGGCACACAAAGATCTGGGAGAGTACTCTAGAAGAGGGAAAATTCAAATACAAAAGAGATAATAATCTTAGTTGGAAAAAGTGGAAGACTGCCTGTGTGGCTACAGTATACAGCACAAGAAGAGGTCTAGCAGCAGAAAGGGAACTGGCCATGGGAAGGAATCTGGATTTTAGGTATTCTATAATAAACACAATGGATAACATTGGGAGGAAATACAGCTAGGAGAGCAGAAGAGTTAGGGAGACCTTCAAATCTTTACCACCAACAAAATGGATGATTTTGGAAGTCACTTAATGTTTCAGCCTACAGATTTGCTTTGCAAAACACGAGGGTCAGAATTAACAGGTTTTGTTTTGTCTAGATTTAGAAAATCAATTTTTAAAAAACATGGGATATTTGGAATTTTCACAGGAGGAGGCATATCTAAAACATAAGTTACCTTTAGTCAAAATTCTCAAAAATTTAATTGTGATCTGTGTTTTATTGTGACAAAATTTTATTCACACTCTTGCTTTGATAGCATTTATTTATTTTTTTCTCATTTATTTTCCCAAATACACTGAAAGCTACTTGAAAGATTGGACACTTTTTATTTATTTGGGACTCTTCAGGGATGAGCATGTAATAATAAATATATATTTATATATTTATGTATTTAATTAATTAGCAAGTTGAGAGTTGAATATATATGTATATACACACACAATGAAGACTGAAAAATCCCCCTTCTTTTTCTTTTTACACATGTGTTACTGAGGTTAGAATTAGAGTGCCTTAGATTTTACTTACAAGAAACTTTGAAGACCATGTGGTCCAGCATCACTATTTTACACATAAGAAACCTTTCCCAGCTTTTATTCCAACTCTCAGAAACAATTTTCTGAACAGGACAGGCTTTCCTGGTATCATTTGAAAAGACCCTTCAGCTGGTGATCATCAGTTTGTACCCTCACTGCACTGCCTGGCACAGTGCTGAGTTGAAGGCCAGGTCAACTGGCTGTGACCTTGGTTTGACCAAATGCTGGACCACCTCTATTATGTTCAGTGAGATGTTGAAATGGCAAACATCTCACACAACAAATCTGCTTTGATATTGCAAAGGTAACTGAATTTCTAAAAAGTCAAATTATCTCAAATTTTCAATAAAGAGCCTAAATTCCTAGTTGAAAGTTGTAGAATATAAATTAATAGTTTGGTGAACCATAAAAGGTTCCCATCCACAGCTGATAGCCTGGTCCAGGTGTCATTCTCTAGGAAGAAATAGCAAGGAGAAAGTGCTTTTTGCTTCACTGACTTAAACCATTTAAGACCTTTTCTTTATTTACTCCTATCTTATCTTTTTAAAAAATTCCATTTCTTTGCACAGTGTTCAATCTCTTAAAAAAAAAAAAAGCTCATGTGTGTGGTGCCATACAAATCTCATAGTAGAGTTTTATTTACTTATCTCTCTCTCCTACATCATCCCACACAATTTGACAGGATCACTCATTTGAGCTTCTGAAGATCTAAAACTCTGACTGGTGCAAAGACATTTTACATGAAAACACTGACGATTGCAGGTTTTAATTGCTTGTCAAAATAAATACATGAATACATTTACAAATTTTTTAAATGTGCAATACAGTATCTCTGAAAACCATCCTCATAAACTGCCAGTTTTTCAATGCATATTACTTAAGAGTTTATGAAAAATTCTAATAAAAAGTGAAATAATGAATTTACTTTGTCATGACTATGTACTCAGTGATATTTGATCTCAACACTGTCTCTGTCATAACCTGGTACCTTCAGGATGCTGTTGCTCATGAGTCGCAAACGTGGCTAATAGGTTATCAAAGATAGCATACTCTTCCTGAGAGCCTTCAAAAACTGCCATGTATGATCACTCGATAAATGTATCTTTTTTCTCTCTGCTGGACTAGTAACTGTTAGTATTCTCTGACATTTGTATTCCTCTCCTTTTCTACTTATCCTTATGGAGGGAGTTCACTATTTATGGACAAGTACCTATGATATTTTAATACCTCACCTTCATTTTAAATATTCTGTGTATATATATGACACAAATATATATGTCATATATATGACACAAAGAAAGAAGTATGATTAAAGTATTATTCTTTTTTAATTTTTAATTTTAAAGATGTGGGGTTCAATTCAGGGTTAGGTATACAAATACAAATGTTCATTATGCAGGTACCCTTGTTGGTGAGATGTGTGCCCCCACTCCCATGGCTGTTTCCCACTACTGCCAATCCCTTTCTTACAGTATTATGATAATTGTTCAAGGTCTGCTTATGAGTGAAAACATGTGGCACTCAGTTCTGTTTCTGTGATAAATCACTCCATATTATAGACTCCAAGTCCATCCGAGTACTGTGAAGTTCATAATTTTGTCCTTTTCGTTTGCACAAAATTCCATCATGTATACGTACCACATATTTTTAATCCAGTCCTCTTTCAATGAGCAGCACAGTTGGTTCCATGTTTTTGCTATTGTGAATAATGCTGCAATAAACATATGTGTGCAGGTATCTTTTTCATAAAGTGATTTGTGTTCCTTTGGGTATACTCCCAGCAGGGGAATTGTAGGGTCATATAGAAGGTTGATTTTTAGATCTTTTAGAAATCACCACACTGTTTTGTACAGAGGTTGTACTAATTTACACTACTATAAACAGTGTAGGAAGTGTTCCCTTTTCCCTGCATCCTCTCCAGCATCTGTTGTTTTTTGTTATTGATGATGGTCATCCTGACTGGAGTTAGGTGATATTTCAATATGGTTTTAGTTTGCATTTCTTTGGTGACTAGTGAGGCTGAGCATTTTTTCATGTATCTGTTGGCTGCTCACATGTCTTCTTTTGAGAAGTGTCTATTTATGTCTTTTACTCACTTTGTAATGGGGCTGTTTGTTTTTTTTTCTTTTCAGTACTTTTGAGTTCATTGTAGATCCTAGATGTTAGGCCTTTGTCAGATATATAGTTGGCAAATATTTTTTCCCAGTCTGTGGGCTGTCTCCCTGCTCTCTTGATGGTTTATTTGGCTTTGCAGAAACTTGTTCATTTGATGGGGCCCACTTGTAAAAGTATTATTCTTTACGCATTTATCTGTGCAAGACTTATATTGTCATAACAATAGTTATCTTATTCCTTGTATTATATTATACAATACATTATTATATATTATACAATATATAATACATTTATTTTTTTTTCATCTATGGATCCTGGCTCATAACTCCCATTTGTTATAGCATTGGGTTCTTTGAACCTCAGAAAACAGAATCTTTCTCTATGACTTTCTCCTGCCCTCCTTTCACCTGTTCCTTTTATTCTTCAAGGCAGGAATCTTCCTCCACCTGTCTTGAAGCTGGCCATAATGAAATTCTTCGACCTAACTTACCTGATCGTAGGTTGCAAGGCCCTCATTTCAGAAGTCCTGCCCGAAATCTGAGAGAAAGGAACACTGCACAGAAAAGTCAAGAAGAATCTGAACAGATAGACTTTGCTGGGTTTCCATAGTCTGTCTATTAATACTAGCTTATACCCTTTTTGTCCAGTCACCCTTCTACACAGTTGCCCATACTTTAGTCATGCCTATCTAATGAAGCCTCCGTGAAAGGCCCAAGAGGACAGGGTTCAGATACCTAAACATATGGAGGTTCCTGGAGGATGCTGCACCCAGAGAGGGCATGAAAGCTGTATTCTCCTTCCCACATATCTCATTCTATGCATCAATTCACCTGTATCCTTTATAATATTCTTTGTAATAAACGGATACATGTAAATAAGTGTCTTCCTGAGTTCAGGGAGCTGCTTTAGCAAATTAATCAAACCCAAGGAGGGGTTAGTGGAATCCCTCATTTATAACTAGTTTGTCAGAAGCATAGGTAAAACAACCTGGGGCTTGTGATTGGCATCAGAAGCGGGGGCACTCAGGTATGTGAATTGAACTGCTTTAGAGAACATCCAACTGGTGTCCATTGCAAAACTGATGAATTGCTTGGCCTGTGGGGAGAAGCCCACACACATTTGGTCTAGACATCTTCTGTGTTGATTGGTGTGGTGTGAGAGCAGAAGAAAAACAGTTTGTGTTTTTACTTCACTCCTGACCTCTGTGAAATTTTTAGGTTAACTCGCCACTTGAACTGACAAATCTCCAGTGAACTTGGCACCATATTTTACACTGTATTTTAAGGGCTCCTGTTTTCAGAATTTCTTTTACTGGTTGTGTCCATGATGCCGCCTAAATCATTACATACACATTTCTTAACTCATCACCATTAGAGTTGAAGTGGTTGACTACGTGCCATGAAAGGCAAGAAATCTGGTTCACTTACACTATCATTGGTCTCCCTCACCCTTCTCTGTGTTTTTGTTGGTGAAAATATTATTTTTAATCCTCTGCTAGTTACAACATATCTTTTAAATGCTATTTTTGACGTTTTATATCTTAATCTGTGTCTTTAAAATATCTTAACAGTTCACCTAATGGACTTATGACTCCTAATGTGTGCTCTGGCACCTCAGAATCAAAACTTTCCTAATTGTGACAATGGAGACAGAGCATATCTCTAACTTTATCTTGAAGTTTGTCACCTCTGTTGTAGGAATATACCAGGTGAATACTGTCTATTCCTGTTTTTTAACAAGTAAGTCTATTTTTTAAATTTTGTGATTTAAATGTAGCAAATCAATAATTTTTTTACTAAATTTAATTTGAAGACTCTGTTCAAAAAATGTTATTAAATGACAATTTTCAGGGATAATTTTGCCCATAAACCTTTACATACCTAAGAGTATCAGAATAATTTTGGCTTTGCAAAACAGAAAATCCAACTCAAAATTTGACTTCTACAGTTAAGATAGATAAATAACTGACTGAAAAGTTTAGTGGTGGTGAGTGCTTCATGTGTAACTTTGCCAGGACCTAATTCCATTTCTCCATGATGTTCTCAACTGTCCTTCTCTATATGTCTTCATCTTCAGGCTGGCATTTTTTTTTTTTTTTATGGTGGCAAAATGACTACGGCAATTCTGGTCTTCAGTCCACAGCCCACAGGGGCCAGAAAAATTGAGAGCTGATTTCCCCCAATCCTAAAACAAAATTGTTGAACTCCACTTTGCTGAGAACTTTTAAGCCCTTGCCCACCCATAAATCAGCTGACAAAAAGAAAGGAATGCAACTTATGGTTACATCGAGGGCTGAGACTTATATTCATGAACCCATCATTGTGGCAAGGGGAAAGGGATTATGATAATTCCTTTAGACAAGTGGGGGTCACTTTGGAAATCCAGTTGGAATTAATCACACAGAAACCACATGAATGATACCAATTGGGAAGAATATTGAAGGGAGACCAGGAAATTCACTAACCATGTCTGCTATCACAGACTGCTATTAATATTAACTATAATTTTTATTAAGCTATGAGTGTTCACATATCATGCCTCTTAAATTAGATATTAGAGCTTCCATAATGCCTTGCTTAGCAGGGTACTTGGAATATATTTCTCATGATAGTATTGATCAAATCAGGAACAACCTTAACATGGGTTTACTTTCCTAGTGTTTTAAGATATGGCTAAAATAAATACTCCTATAATGACTTCACATTGAGCTTGCAAAGGAGAAGTTATTTTACACCTTACAACAGCACAGGCCAATAAAACTTTCAGTGGTAATGGAATTGTTCCTTCTATATCTGCACTGTCCATTAGCTGCCCCTAACCACTAGCTACATGTGGCTACTGAGAACTTGAAAGATGACCAGCGTGACTGAGAAACTGAATTTTTAATTTCATTTAGATTTCTAATTTAAACGTAAATAGCCACATGGGACTATTTGAGGCTGTATTGGACAGTGCAGTATTGAACAATGTATGTTTAGCTAATTAGTACCTCTGACTGAAATATGTGAGTTACAATAGTCTCAAAATTTATGACCCAACAAAATCAACCAAATCAGATTTTTCTTATAATCTGATTTAACATGACTATTTTCAAGTATATTAAAAATCGGTTTTCAAAATTTAAATTCTTTTCAAGGAAGGTCTTTGAATGCTAGTAAGTATATTAAGCACATTTTACCTCCTGGCTTATCTATAACTAAGCTACAGAATTCTAGCAACTAAAAAATTGACAGATGCTTTGTCCCATAAACCACTCAATCTCCAATACTTTCTCCAGCTTTTATTTTGTATATGGCCAGATTGATTATATCATCATCATTTTTGTAAATCAATAGCTCATATTAGTTGCTTTATATGGTCACTGAGGCTGTTCAGGTTGATACACAGGTAATAAATATTTTTATGCAATGTTTTCTATTCTATAACACAACATACTTGGATATTATAAATATTAATTAAAATAAGATAAATGTTAATTTGCAATTTGAAATTATGCTTTTTGTATAGTATTATCTCAGGAAAATAAGCTTTCTTTTATATTGATCTGAATTTCAGGAAAACAATTTTGTTTGTAATAAAATGTGTAAGCTACTTGCATATGTGCAGAGTATATAATATCACTACTAAAAATCTACATCAATGAACATTGGTTGATGTAGATTTTAGTAATGATCTATATATTTATTTAGCAATGAAATTCCAGAAAGAGTGAGACCCCTCTCTTCTTTCTCTATGTGAGAACACAATAAGAAACTAGCAATCTATACCAGAAAAGGACCCTCATGAGAGGACCCTCACGAGAAAAGTGTTCTTAGCAGAAACCAACCATGATGGCATCCTGATCTTAGACTTCCCAGCTTCCAGAACTGTGAGAAATTCATTTCTGTTGTCTATAAACCATCCAGCATAAGGTATTTTGTTTTAGCGGCCCCATACATAAGGGGATTTAGATAACCCTTATGTTTACCTTGAATTTTTCTCAAATATAGCTACCTGTCACACATATCTTTCAATTAAATGTGGTTATTAGACATTCTTCCCCTTCTCTTCACCCAAGCAGTATTCACTACTGTGGATTTCATACCTGGAGCACACTATTTCACATATATTCTACTGGATACCTCATTTCATTTTTTTGTGCCTGTGCACCATCTCCAGGTAATTATATATTTTTTGTCTGCCATGCTTTGTGTGACAGAGGTTTTGCCTTACTTTGAATTACTCACTTTTTTTTTTACTATCTAATACCCTTTCACCCTATTTGACATGTGATAGATTTATGCTAAGCAAGATATTGACTCCAGATATTGTCAAGGTAAGAGTATGGAAAAGGTTTTTCTGTTACATGTTCTGGTGGATCTGGGACTCAAACCCTGCTGATGAGTAATAGGGCATCATCTCTCCCTGAGTATACTTGCCTTGGAGAATTGGATGCGTGTTTCCCCCACTCTCCATTCCCCCATGCATTTGCATAGGAACCTAGGATTCATTCCTCTACAGGAAAAATGACTGGGACTGAAATCTTCATAGTAGCTTAAAGATATAAATACTTGCCAGGTGGATTGACAAGCAGAGGCCAGATGGCAGGAAAAGATATTAAAGGTGTTTGGACTGGTGAACCACACATCAAGGCCTAAGTCAGAGCAGGCTGGTACTGGGCACACTCTGACCACTTGGGCACAGTGAATGCTCCCTGGCAGGAGATATCTATATTAATTTCCATGTAAGAGTACATGTATATATGGGAAATGCTGTACAAGCATGGGTGGTAACCCTTTGGGCCTGAATAATGTGTGACTGATTAAGCATACGTAGAGGAGTAGAAAATGTTCTCTTTCATGTTGCCAGAATATGTTTTCCTGCTTATCTCTGTGCAGACTACACTAAAACCAAAAGCAGTATGAGTGAGATTAGTGATGATTTGTACAGGGCTAATGACAATACCAAATGATTTGTTTCCATCATTAGCCCCAACGAGAGGTTCTGTAAGATTGGGATACAAATATTTCTTTTATATTTAGAGAAAGACAAACCAGCCCAAAGACTGTGATATAAGTGGTAGGGATATGACTCTCTGAGGCTCCCATGATGCACTACTGAGGAGTTATCTTGGGGGAGAGAAGTCGTGGTGTCCAGCCACAAAGGCAACGTGTGCTTCCACTTCAGTAGCAGAGGTGGAACATTGAAACTGCCTACATAAAATTAATACCGGGCCATGGGGTAATAGCTAAAAAGCTGCAGCTATTGTAAGAAGTTAACAAATTTTATGTCTAGACCCCTAGGAAAGAGGGAAGCTGACCCACAAGGCTAATTACCATATTATCTCTTAAAAAGTGCACCTAAGACTACTTGAGAACAAGAGCACCTTCAATCTCCAGGCACCCCCAAGCTTCCCCCACAGTTTCCTCCTAGACTACTTCTATAATGGCTGGGAGAGGGGATAGTATCTGATGCTCATAAAACTTGCTTTGTAGATAGCATCTATTGTAAAACCTAAGAATGGTATTTGAGATTTTGTTCAGACTTTGTACTCTGATGAACCTAAACCCCCACTTAGGCCCAGAACGTTAGGAAGTCCTCCACTGGTCCTGTGATGCCCTCTTTCAGAAATCAGCTCTGCAACAGGAAGACAGTCTTGACAC
Source organism: Tarsius wallacei (assembly GCA_963574415.1). Taxonomy (NCBI): domain Eukaryota; kingdom Metazoa; phylum Chordata; class Mammalia; order Primates; family Tarsiidae; genus Tarsius; species Tarsius wallacei. Next base: position 13,625 of record CAUYQG010197765.1, on the reverse strand, counting down.
CTCTGCATTTCATCATCAATGAATCAACCAATCCCTCTGCCTGTGTTGTGATATCAAACTCGTTCTCCATTGTAAAGGCTGCATCAGGTTCGGTTTTTCTGGGCAGCAGACATAGGAACCCAGTCAGGCTGTAACAACATGAGAGTTAGAACTGATTCTAGGATTTACCTCTGAACAATCATAACAGTATTTTAAAGGAGATACCTAGAAGACTGAAACTCTTGCTCATCTAGCAGATAGTTTCACAAAACCATTGCCATGTGGGTATTCATGCAAATGGCACTTCACTGTACTCAAAAGTGTGAAACCCTTGACGTACATGCTACCTGTTTGCATCTTTTCTTTAATTCTTACTCATTATTCCTCTCAACAAAATTTAGTTGAGCTCAACATAACAGATTTGATAGCCTGAACATCTTAACTGGCTCATCTCCCTACATCATCATTTTAAACATCTCAAATCAAATGCAGAAATTTTAAGGATCCTCTTTTACTTCCCAATAACATTCAAGTATCCTTGTATTCAAAACCTTCCAACATTTGTATCCAACATTTTCATCCTTTATGCTATTCATAACAATAAAACATCTATGTTTAGTTAAGCTGGAGTGTATGCCATTCAAGAAAAATGAAACTCAACATGTCTTGTCTGAATGCCCTGTATACAATATTGTGCAAACTCCTGAAAGATTTAAAGTAATGAGAAACCTATGTGTGAGTTCTGACTCTGTTAATTTGTCCCAAACTGAGTGTCAGCATCCGCATCTGCAAGATTGGGATACAAAGATTTCCTTTGCATTTAGAGGACTAAACACCCCAAAGACTGTGACATGGTAGGTAGGAATACAACTCTCATAGGGTCTCATTATGCTCTCCTCTCTACAGTGTGGTCTCTATTCATCAGGACAGTGCTCAAGAACTTCCAGAGTCTGCAAGTCTTCCTAATTTTAAAAGACTGCTTCCCTCCTATGTGTATATCAAGCCTACCTTCTGCCACTCACAAATGACTCTAATCATACCATCTTTTCTTGTGCATATTCATGGTTTATTTATTATTTATTTATTTATGTATAAACCTATGTGGTACATATCATATCATAAGCTCTTTGAGGGGAATAACAATTTTTTAAAAAATAACTTCAATTCTTAACACAATGCTCTCCATTAGGGGTTGGCAAGCTATGGCCCCCATACCAAACCTGGCCAGTCATCTGTTTTTATAAACATTCTGTAGAACATAACCAGGCATGCCTATCTGTTTAGGTATTGTCCATGAGTGCTTTCATGCTACAAGGGCCGAGTGGAGTACAGAGACAGAAACTGACTGATCATTTGGCTGACTGATAAAGCCTACAATATTTATATCTGGTCCTTTACAGAAAGAGTTTGTGACCACCTGCTGTATATGAAAAGAAGATTCAATACACATTTGTTCAAAAATTTAAAACTTGCCCCAAACTATTTCTACACTCATGAAAAGAACAAATTCTTCCTCAGAGTAGAGTTTCAGGTTTAAGGTATCTTAACACTAAAAGGAGATCATCTGGTTTATCTTAATATCATCTTGTCAGTGTTCGTGCAGAAGTGTATCCAAAGCTGCAGCTCACAAACTGATCTGTACTTGTTATCAAGGAGCTGTACACAGTGCCAACCTTTGTTTTAGGATTTTACTGTCTTTTATTAAGACACTTGTGAATTTAAATTTAAACAAAGCAATTTTGAAGACAACCTAAAAGAAACCTTAATTATATGCTATTCTTTTGCAGCCACAGAAACTTCATTTAGTTAAGTGACAATAATTAGAAATTTTGCATTTTTAAAAAATATTTTGCAGCAAATTCCATTGTTTTACAAATATTCACTATGGTTTTGTTCTTGATTGAGATGACAGTATTCAAAATAAAACTACTAAGTTATTTTAGTTCAGGAATAGAGGGCTGCAACTGTGGAGAAAATTTCCAGTTCTGATTTGGATTTCAAATAGGACCTTAATAAATCAAGATGAAGTTCACAGATTTTCTCATTTGCTGCCTCCACTGCTGGTGATCAGTAAAATAAGATGGCTTGTTGTTCAGAGCCCTCTTCCTCAGAATTTTCTAATCTTCCAACAGGCATCCACTCAACATAAAAAAATCATCCTGTCTTGCCTAATACAGTGAAATAAATAAACCAGTGTCTTCCTGCCTGGGAAGATGAGCTTTCAGATTGTTTCTTTGCAAACCAGAATCCTACTGTGTTGAGCTACTCAGATTTCATAAACTATAGAATATCCAAGGCAGTTCTACCCAGATCACAATGCTTTAATTGCTTAGTGATGTCACAGGACGATACAAAACAATTTGTATAAACCTAAATAAACATTAAACACCAAATCAACTTTTCAACAACATGGCACCTCAATTTATGTTTAATTTTTTAACTTACCATGCCCTCTTTTAAATTTGACTGAATATATTTAGGCACTATACATTGTACTGGCAAGAAATCTGAATTAATTGCATTATTGTATAAGACGTTTTGTTTTGTTTTGTTTTTCTTTCTTAGAAATAACCAGGTTAAAAGGGAATACAATGTAATCTATTAATGAGACAAAAAAAGAGTAAGGCAAAAAATACAGCATGGCACTTGAAGCAGAATATAAAAATACATTTTGAAAATCAGAAAGTTAAGTAAATAACACACACTTAGAACATTTTCTTTCCCCTCAAAAGATTTCTTAGACTGGCTAAACATGCCATTTGAGATGTTTTAAAAAATTACTTTTGGAACAAGGAAAAGTAAAAATAAATGTAGGATTCATAGTAATTTAGATAATTATCAAATTTAAAAGTTAAGAATAGACATTTTTTAGAAAACTTCTAGTAAACTTTTATTCCATGACTTTTATTTCTTTTGAAGTCTTTATCTAGAAGTTGACTTAAATTTTGTGGCAGCCAAATTCTTTATAAATTATTTTCTCATCGATGCCCCTCTTGTGGGCTATCAAGTACTTTGTACCATCCCTGGCTCCCTCCTACACAGATAATCTTGCACAGAGACACTAACGCTGTTTCTTCAGAAAGACACCATCACACACAATTTTCATGCTCACATTTAAAAAAAAATCTTAAGAATATGCCTGTCTTCCTCTGAGATATCCAAAATGCTGATCTTGGAAGAGTAGTTGGGGGTGAGTTTGAAATGTTAAACTCAATTATATTTAAGATGTTTTAAATCTAATTTTTTTTAATGTTAACATTCATTCTCTTAGCTCTTTTTTATATTTTACTCAAAGAAGCTGACTCCATTATTGGTAACCTTTAGAAACCCCAAGCCCGCATCATCTTAAGCATTTCTTGCTCTGTCGGAGGAAGGATTTTGCACTCGGATTTGGGCTCAGCTCAGGTTGATGGGTGCATTTGTGACACCAGGATCATCAGCAATGACAGTAGGATGTGTTAAAAATAATCCACAAAACACAGCTCCACAGTTACTTATTTTTACATTTGTTCAATTATTTTATTTACTAAAAATCTATTGTTTTTGGAGCACTTAACAACACACTGGGAATATAAAGAAGAAATAAGATACAGAGTCCTTGTCCTCAAGAATCTCACAGTAATAAGGATCAAGTTTATGTTAACAAATAAATGGCACTGAATAAACAATGTTATAAAATATAACTAAGAGAAAAATGGTATTTAGCGTTATCAAAATAGGTTACATAAGTAACCACTTCATAACTGAAGTCTAATTCATTTTACATCTTGACCAAGATAACATGCATTCATTGTCTTTGCTTGCTTTAGTCTCTGTGACTTCAAGCAGCTCATTAGTTACTTCAGTCTGTAGCAGATTCAGAGACTGTAATCCCTGGCACCATGGTGATTTCAGAAGTCAAATTTAGCCCATTCCCCAGAGAATGATTCATTTTTCATTTTCAGATGGTGAGATCATGCTGCAACTTCCTAATAGCCCATGAGCACCTCGAAGACTGTGTCTCGTGTCATGCATTTCTCTCTTCCCGGTCTCATGGCTGTGCTCAGCATTGTAAGCATTCCCTAGCTAGACAACATCAGCCGCCTGTCATTCCACCACGACAACATTATTTTTGTTCCCATTTCTCATTAAATTCTCCAGGGAGAGGAGCCACACAGTATATCACCGAAGAGAATGCAATGGGTACAGGGGCAGCAACTGGAGACTGAAGGTAACTTTCAGGGTAGCGTGTGTAAAAGGAAAAGAAATGTTTCCAAAGAGAGAAAATGGAAAAGTTCCTGTGACAAATGCCCCACTTCTCATAGTTCTTTACTTCTAATTCTACCTTTACCACTCAAGGTCACAGAGGTAGTTACTGTTTGCCTCACATAGGTAGACTCATCACCTTGACAAACGTTATTTAGGTTCCTACAGATGTGCTAGTGGTTGTATTTGTTATTGACTTGTAGGGGACCTGTCTGAGAAGAGGTGCTTTCTGGGTCTTGGTGACAGTTGTGTCTGCAGGGGTCACTACTCAGGGAGAACTGACAACGAGCTTCACTTCTTCTGCCAGCAAAAGAATGAAAATGTAAATGGGCTCACAGGTCACTTTATGTCAACTGGAAAATGAATAATGGTTTTGTTCCTGTGGGCCAGAGAAAAGCATGCATCATTGATCCCTCAAGGATTAATTTCTCATGATAAATGTAATTGTCTAAAATAATAGTGGGGAAAACCAATCATTCTAAATGCAATGCCCAGAGAATGAGAGGGTGAGAGCTGCCCATTCAAAAAAGGAGAAGGAATTCCAATGCACTAGCACATGGTGAACTGTCGCTCTCTGGAACCTGAGAAGCCTCTCGCAGCTGGAAGTCAGAAGTAAAAGCACACCTAATATGCAACATGTTTCTTTATGACGTATTATTAAAGTATTGAGATCATTTAAAACAAAAAAATTGCTACATTTAAATTTTGGGAAAAATTGGCCTTGGATTACCTGAAATTCCAATACTAATCTGCAGAATGTCTGAGAATTGGGAAGAATTTGAATTTTTTTTTTTGTATATAAAGATATGTCTACTGTTCGTAGTCACATAAAGAATAATTATTATTTTCATTACAATTTTTACTTATAGGTCTCAGATTGTTGATAAATTTTGAATACATTCTTTTTATTTGATTTGATTTGATTTTTTGAGCCAGAGTCTCACTCTGTCACTCAGGCTGGAGTGCAGTGTCACACAACAGCCACCACAGCCTCCACCTGCTGGGCTCAGGTGATCCTTCTGCCTCAGCCTTTCAAGTAGCTGGAATCACAGGCATGGGACACTATGCCTGACTAATTTTTTGGATTATTGTGGAGACTGGCTTTTGCCAAGTTACCCAGACTGGTCTCGAACCCCAGGACTCAGGCAATCCGCTGGTCTCAGTCTCCCAAAGTGCTGGTATTACAGGTGTGAGCCACCACACCCAACTTGAATAAAAGCATTTTTTTCCTGAAGTTTGCACCATATCATAAATGACCATTATAAACGCTATAAAAAAAAGACCCCAGGTGATAGTTTAATCAGTATAGGCACTGCACAAAAAAGAAAACTCTGCATCTTCCTGACAGGATTGTCCAGATTCTGACTGGTCTCTCTCAGACACAGCTGCCAAAAGACCTATAAAAGGATAAACTGAGAAAATACAAATATTCTCAGAATAAAGTCATAAGAATATTTAAAGAAAACATTGCAGCTAGTTGCAAAGAGAAGTATGTGTGTTTTGGACCTGAAGAGGATGATTAGATGTTGTAATGTATGCATGTATGCATCAGCGAGAGGAAGAAACTTGTTCCTACAGCAAGGAGACGTGGCAAGAATTAAGTGAAGCCTGTAAGACTGGTGTGGGAAGAGGAGAGGACAATCCCCGAATCCCTGAGAAATCAATTCCTGGAGAAAAGTAATGCTGTTGCTGAAAAAGAGGAGTAGGAAAGTAGGAGAACCACGAGGAGAATGTGAGAAGATTTGAGTGGACAACATGTGCCTCAGGGTCAAGAGGAAACGAAATGCTTCCCATGGCAGCCACATTTGAGACCTCTGCTCTCTTCTTACTTATGACAGCCTTTACGATGCTAAAAGTTGGAATCCCTGGGTCTCTTCAATAAGTCCCACTCGTAACCTGAGCTCGACAATTTGAATCCCATATTCTGTGTATTTGACTTTATCCTCCTTGAAACCTTTGCTTTAACTCAAGTATGGTCTTTCTATTTTATACCCAGTCTGGAAATTCTGTTTCTAGTTCATATTTCTTTCTTTTTAGATAAATTTGCAGTGTCATCTTGACTCTGGCTTGTCCATCCAGCTTCTAGCAGAGTTATAACAATAAGAGGAAGAGCTAAGTCTTTTCTTTCTATAGCTTATAAAAGTCATGATCTTGATTCAAAGAGCTATGGAAATCATGGGGAAAGGCACATGAAATGATAGAAAAAGCAATCTTATTAGTGTTGAGTTAAACTAAGAAAAATAAGGGAAGATTTCTGAATTTAAGATTAAATTAAGAAGTCTAATGTGAAGAAACATTTATGTTACAGTCATTCATTCAACTAACTTTAATTAGATACTTATTATGTGCCAGGCAACAATATAAATACTGAGGTTGTATATGACAGCTGAAAATAATTAAGAAAATAAGCAATTTAAAGTATGTGAAAATGTGCTTTAAAGAAAAAAGCATCAGTATATAATTTTAAAACATGTTTAGAAGTATCATTTTGTGCATAACGTGTGAGAACAAAAGTGTGTCTTCAAAGATGCTCTCACCAACTCCCTTTATCTATCTGAATAACTCCTAATTGTAATTCCGGATCAGATGTCATTTTGTCAATGAAGTGTTTTCTCCCCTAGACTGCACAAAGTAAGCTGCACCTTAATAAAACAACAGTGCAATACTCCTTTGACACATGTTATGGACCCAGTAAATGCTAGTTTCTATCTGTTCCCTAATTCTTCTGTTAGTACTATGCAGTATAAGCCAAATGAATAGACAGTTTCAAGGCAAATTGTAAACTACATTTTGACTAGATTCTAATACCTGTGCCTAAGTATAAATTCTGTACATCCAAATCATCCTTCATGGGGTCATGAAATCGCACATAAAATACATACAATGCTACACACATGGCTTTATGTACATGCATATAAATCCATCATCCTTTATTAATTGGGTTCTAATTCTTTCTTTTTAAATTTTTTCTATTTTAAAGATGTGGGGTACAATTGCTTAAATCGATATACAGCCATGGACTGCATAATGTTAGGTATACAAATGTTCATTATGCAGGTACCCTTGTTGATGAGGTGTGCCCCCCCTCCCCTGGCAGTTTCCCACTACTGCCAATTCCACCCCCTCTCCCCCAGCAGTTTCCCACTACTACCAATTCCACTCCCTCTCCCCTGGCAGTTTCCCATTACTGCCAATCCCACCCCACCCCCTTGCCTGGCAGTTTCCCACTACTGCCAATTCCTTTTAAGATAGGTATTTCTTGTTGATGGACTGAAACTTTTATCATTATATAGTGTCCTTTCATATATTTTTAAATTTTGGATAGCTTAAAGGTTGTTTTGTCTGATATTAGGATAGCAACTCTTGCCTTCTTTTGTGATCCATTTGCCTGGAAACTCGTTTTCCATCCTCTAACTTTGAGTTGTGTGCATCCCTTGTGGAGAGATGAGCTTCCTGTATGCAGCAAATAATTGGGTCATGGTTTTTTATCCAGTTGGCCATTCTGTGTCTTTTCAGTGGTGCATTTAGTCCATTCACGTTCAGGCTGACTATTGAAATGTGGTTGTTTATCCCCATCATGAGGTTCTTATAAAGTTTTTTCTTTGTTTTCTTTTAGCTTTGGGGTTAATGTATGTGTATATTTTCAAGTTTGCTGTTGCAATTCTAATTCTTTCTTAATGACTTCTATGGCTCTCGGTCTTTCCCTTTTTACCCCAAGAACGCCATTACTATCACTCTCCTTTTCCCTGGCTACATAAGCCATGAATTTTACCTTCTTATCTGAGACTTGGAAAACTTTAAATTCCTTTACTCTGTATCGTTGGGAATGCTTGTAACAAGTTTGTGTTTTCTGCTCGAGGTATATTCTCACAGAATGGAATGAAGGGTGAAATGGTCTATACTGCTTAAATAGATATACAGCCATGGGCTGCATAATGTTTGATCCAATTACAAATTATATATATGATGTTGGTCCCATAAAATTATAATGGAGTTGAAAAATTCTTGTCACCTGGTGACGTCACAGCCATTCTAAGTTTGTAGCACAATGCATTACTTTTTCTGCTTTGTTGACAAATTTACCAAACTCTGTAAAATATTTAAGGAGGTTTATTCTGAGCCAAATATAAATTACCTAGGCCCGTGGCCCAGTCCCAAAAGGTCCTGAGAACATGTGCTCAAAATGATTGAATTACAGCTTGATTTTATACATTTTTAGGGAGACAGAAGTTATAGGCAGAACATAAATCAAACATGTAAGGTTGACATTGGTTAGACCTGGAAAGTTGGGACATCTCCGGATGGGGCTTATAGGTCTTAAGTTGATTTAAAGATTTTTCTGATTGACAATTGGTAAAAAGTGGTAAGCTCTGTCTAAAGAATTTGAAATGAGTAAAAGAAATGCTGAATTAAGATTGGTGGTGGGGGCCAGACTCGGTGGCTCAGCCTGTAATCCCAACCCTTTGGGAGACTGAGACAAGTAGATTGCCTCAGCCCACAGGTTCAAGACCAGCCCGAGCAACTTGGCGAGACCTTGTCTCTACAATAAACCAAAAGAAATTCGCCAGGCATGGTAGCACGCACCTGTAGTTCCTGCTACCTGGAAGGCTGAGGCAGAAGGCTCACTGGAGCCCAGTGGTTTGACGCTGGGGAGGACATTAGCATGCCACTGCACTCCAGCCTGAGCAATGGAGTGAAACTCCAACTCCAAAAAAAAAAAAAGATTGATAGTGGGGTGAGGTTTGAGGAAGCAAGCCAAGGTTCTTGATATATAGATGAAGGCTCTATGTAGCAGCATAAATGGTAAATGTCTTAAAAGGTGTCAGACTCCTCTAGGGATCCCCAGGAAGGGGACTGTATACAGATGCAAATTTCCTCAAGAGACAGCTTTGTAGGGTCACTTAAAAATATGTCAAAGAAACATACTTCATGATAAAGTATTTTTCTTTCCTTAAGGGCTGTCTGTCATATGATACTCTTCCAAAGTGAGGTTGAAATTTGGTATCTTATTTCCACAGAGTCTGTTTTGTCAGTGTTATGATTTCTATATTACTATTAATCTTGGTCAGTTGTGCCTAAAACTCTCCAAGAGAAGGTGTATAACAAGATGTGTTCAGCCTTCTTTTTTTTCCATTATGGCCTGGGATTTACTTTTTCAGATTTTCCTTGGCCCAGAGGGTGTCTGTCTAGTCAGTTGGAAGGGTTAAAATTTTATTTTTGGTTTACAGTTTAAATATGTTTACAGAAACACCTATAGTATTCACTACAGTAACATGCAGTACTGGTCTCTGGCCTAGGAGCAATAGACTGCACCGCATTGCCTAGGTGTTCATTAGCTTCTACCATCTGGGTTTGTATAAGTACACTCTATGACATTTGCACAATGACAAAATCACTAATGACGCATTTCTCAGAATGTATCACTGTCAGTAAGCACTGCATGACTGTATGCTATGATGTTCACATAGTGATAAAATCTCCTAATGACGCATTTCTCAGAATATATCCCCATCGTTAAATGACACATGACTGTACACATTTTCTTTTCCTCTTTTTCTCTGAGGGAGCATGTAGTTAAATCCATTTAAGCTTAATGTTCCTGTGAGATCATTCCCCTGTACTATTTTTGTTTTGTTACCCTTAACTCTTTCAAATCCACTTATCTAGTGATCCTATTTATATTACCCAATGCACAATAATCTATTAAAAGGTTCATCTAGAATGTCAGTCATTTATTGCTTATAGGCAAAGAGACTTGTATTCTCTCATTCTTCAAGGGGTTATTACTACACAGAAGTTTATATCCCAAAAATAAAAGTCCTGGAAATTGTCCTGAATAGGACATATAATGAATATATTAAGCATTCATAATGTTGTCTATTTTCTGATTTCACACTCTTTTAGTAGAGTATATTTTAAATTTGTTCCTCTCTTTGCCAGCACAAGCAGGAAAGGAGATAATTGCAAATTGCAAAGTATGATTGGTTGTAAGCCCAGCTGAAACAGAATATGGAAAGAAACACTTTTTCTCTCATCCCAGGTAGATCTATAGGACATGCTCAGATTCAAGAAAAAAACTCAAGCAAGGTAGTGAGTAAATAAGAATAAACAAGATCTTTTCAATAGATGGAGAGAAGCAAGTTGTATTTTGTTTGTTTGTTTTTAAGGGCCTTGTAAGTGCTTTCATAACCTTTTGTTTTCACCATGAACGTGTGCTAAATAGATTCTAATGAAGGTCAGTGCAGAACCTCTCTGAAGTTTTCCTAACTGAATTGTTTACATCTTCAGCTTTATTTTTGAATATCAAGACTGTACATAAAATAAACAAACAAATGAAAAAGTTAAGCAGCACTTTGTTTTGAAACAACTTGTATTACAACCTTGCCTTTGCTAGAATTTTAATGATCTCCTGCATCCATTTCATTTTCAGAATAATTTGTGCTAGGATTGAATATATGAATTGACTTGGAGAGAGAACACTGTCAGTGGAAAGGTCTGTACTTAATAAGAAGGGATTGAAATCCATCAATCCAGACCAGCGTTCTATAATATGTGAGTTATCAACCTATTGACTACTGACTCCATACCGAGATAACTAATGTATTTAATATTGAGTATCCATGTTAACTTCCAGAGGCTATGTGATCATGAATCTTTATTAGAATTATCTCTTAGTCTCTCCTAGTCTCTTAGTCTACACAAAGTGCACTGCACAAAGTGATCTGTTAAAGAAAAGAAAAATTAAATATCCTGGGCCATACAATTGTTCTAAGGTCATAAATCTCCTCCAACTAAAAATAGTCAAGGAATAACACATCTTAAAGTACTAATTGTAACATGTTTTAATGCTATTTCTAGAGTTATCCTAAAATGTACATTTTTATAATATTTTTGATAAACTATTCATATTCAAATAACCCTGTTAATTTAAAATGATAAATAATACCATTTTCTTTGTTTTCTTTAGGAAGACATACTATAATGATTTTTTGTGAAAGTGGCTCAAAGTTTATTAACAAATAATTTTCTATTTGTATAAGAAGGGTTTTTCTCCCCTGTGTCTTTCCTTACTTTTATTAGCAGGGCACTGTGTGACTTTAACTTTTACAGGGACATTTGTGTGGTATTTAAGTTGGTCTCTGTGCCAAGAAAATAATAAACAGCTTTTGAAGAAGAGAAACCTTCTAACTATGTGAATAGTCTTAAATCTTCTTGGATATGAGTAAGATTTAGAAAAAACAGATGCATGTTATCAGCCACTAACAGAAAATACCTCTTGGCAACAATGCTGTATAATCTAGAGTTGAATAGAAATCAGGTAGAGGTAAGAAAACACAATGGAGTCAATATAACAGTAGGAGATATGATTAAAACTACATTAACGATTTTGCTCAATTGAGTACCTGGAAATATTTTGTCAGGGCAAAGAATTACACTATTTGGAGGCCCCATAAGGTTGTATGGCATGTCAGAGAAGGTGATAGGTCTGTACACAAACAAGAGTTTTAACATCTCCACTTAATTTTTCTTTGCAAAGGGTTGGCATCTACCTCTCCTGCCTTTGGATGATTATTGGGTATTTTACATGGTTTAAAACAAGTGGCATTACAAATTAGTAAAGAAACGGTGGACTACTCGATATCTGTTCTAGAACAACTAGATATATATAAATGGAAAAAGTAAAGTTAGACAAGTATTTCATATCATATATTAAAATAATTTTGTGTAAATTCAAGTTGTATAAGTGATATTTTAAAAGAAAATATAAAAGAGTATAATATTTGAATTGAGAAAGATTTATCTTTTTAGCACTAAAACACAAACAAGCAATTATTGATCATTAAAATTAAAAAAACCGCATTACAAAAAAACACAAATATGTAGAAATAATATGAAAAGACAAGACACAGACTAGGAAAAAATAATATTTAACAGTCTACAAGATCCATCAATTACAATGTAAAATTGTCTCCTCCAACAGTTGAAATTCTGCTGTCAGGTTCCTGATTGATTAAACAATTCTTTTCCAGAAGTGAGGGTTTTTATGTAAAGAAATATGTCTTCTTTTTTTTCTACATTATAGTTCATTGCCTCCTTCAGTCACTTGAAAACATATGCAAAGCTTTTTTCATCCATGCATACTTTCCAGATATAATGAGCCATTAGTGCAGCATTTCCATTACATTGATTGCATTCATTCTGCTCCAGCAAGGCATACATTTTAGAATGTAAGATGTGTCCACTATGTGTCCAGGCAATGTTGCATTCTAATTTTAGAAAAAAGTAGCATTTATTCCTAATGCCATTTTATTAAACACAAGAATAAATCATTGTGTGTTAGATTGTTAGTTAATGCAATTTTATTACAAAGGCATATATATGTAAGAAATAAAATTTCAATGCAAGAAATAAGATTCCAAAGCCTCTTCCTATCTCTACAGCAATTTAAGAAAAACAAATGAAATAAGAGTTGGTTTTATCTGGAAATCTCATAACACAGGTAATAAGGCAGTATCAGAGCAATAAGAGTTGATTATATACAGCCATCAGCAAAAACTAGAAACAAGGTCTAGGTGTGCCCTGCTGCACTTTTAATTTACATTTCAATATTTATAACACTATGCTGGAGCAGAATACACACTTTGAACCCGATTATTATTTGCTATAGCTTATTTACCATTTTTTGTATCTTGCAATAAACTTTTCCAATGACAATTTTCTGTTATGTGATGATTTTTAATAACAGAGCTGAGATTGTTCAATCATTCTACATTGGTGAGCTTTGTTTCAGGTACTCTACTAGACATAAAGAATAAAAAGATGAATATGACATCTCCATATACAACAAGTTCATAGCCAATTTGAGAAGGAGCAGTGAAAAAAATTAATAAATAAATATTTTTTGCTGAGAAGATAATTTAACGGTTGATCCCATATGATGCTTAAGGTATTTTTTTATGGTCATTACAAATTTTGTAAATTTGAATTTATTACAAACCTATACAGAAGTTATCATCCTCTAGTAACCAGAAAAATAAAAAATAACAACTAGCATTTATTGAATGCCAGAATTTTAAGTAGAATTTGATCTGTCTTATTGCGTTTTCTTCATACTACAATCTTCTGAGGTAGTACTCCCAATAACATCTTGTTAAACATGAGAAAACTAGTTTAAACTTCTTCAAGCTATATAGCTAATGACAGATCTGTATGTGATTCCTAAGTACATGTGCTATCTACTATATTGTAGTAATTTTAACTCTTTTTTTTTTTTTTTTTTTTTTTTTTGAGTTGGAGTCTCACTCTGTCGCCCAGACTGGAGTGCAGTGGCCGCTCCCGGCCACCGCAGCCTCGACCTGCTGGGCTCCGGCGATCCTTCCGCCTCAGCCTTCCGAGTAGCC